>JZLH01S0596979.1:0-19987 GCA_001188425.1 Eucidaris tribuloides | reverse complement strand
TGGACTGCTTTTAACATGTTTAACAATCTATTTACATTTTTTTGACGGTCACACCTGTATGATTCTGCTTATTGAAACATACCGTAATCGGAACTCAATGCCAAAACATCACCATGGGTTAAGACATCAGCGAGTCCCTCAACCCACAATATATCTTCATATTCAAGGATATTTTTGTTTGCAATGGTTTCCGATACCGCCAACACACAAACGCATCCACACAAACACACATGCACCAGAGATGCAGTCGAGGCCGGCCCTGAGACCAGATTTTGCCGGTCTTGGCCTTGGCCTCGGACCGAGTCTCGTGTACAAAGCCTATGGGAATATTTTTTTTCCAACGGCCTCGTGACTCAGAATGATCGGCCTCGACTCTACCCCTGACATGAAGTTTTCATCGAAGACACTTGGAAACACTTATGCCCGACTCTGAATTTTCCTGAAGGAATTTTACCTGGTACGTAGGCATTTTCTTCTTTTCTAATGTAGTCGTTCCCTCGCCTTCGCTTTCTCTTTCTTTTCTCCTTCCTTTCTCCTTCCTTTCCTTCTCTTCTCTTCCTTCTCTTCACTCTTCTCTTTTCATAGTGTCGTTTCCTGCCTTCGCCTTCGCCTTCGCCTTTTCCTTCTCTCTTCTAGTAGTGTTTCTCGCCCTCGCCTTCGTTTTCTTAGCTTCTCCTCATTGTAGTCGTTCCTTCGCTTGCTTGCCTTCTCTCATCGTAGTGTTTCCTTCGCCTTCTCTTCTCCTTCTCCTCTCCTTCTCTTGCCTTCTCCTTCTCCTTCGCTTCTCCTTTCCTTTCACGCTTTCTTCTCTTGCTTTCCTTCTCCTTAATAGTAGTAGTTTCCATACGCCCGCCTCGCCTTCGATTCGGCATTCATCGTAGTCGTTTCCCTCGCCTTCGGCCTTCTCCTTCTCCTTACTTCTCGCTTCACGTTCTCTTTCCTTCTTAGTAGTTGTTTTTCCCTCGTTCCCCTCGCTCGCCTTCGTCTTCTCCTTATCAGTAGTCGTTTCTCCGCCTACCTGCTTCGCCTTCGCTTCCTCGTCAGTTCGTTTCTAGCTTCGCATTCTCCTTTTCTTTCTTTCTCTTCCTTCTCCTTCTTACTTCCTTCTCACTTCCTCTTCATAGTAGTCAGTTTCCCTCGCCATCATCCTGCTCTTTTCGCCGGTTGCTTCATTGTGTCGTTTCTCCCTCGCCTTCGCCCTTCTCCTTCGCCTTCGCCTGTTTCTTTTCCCTTTCTTCTTCTTCCTTTCCTTCTCGTCTAGTAGTTGTTTTCCTCGCTATACCTCGCTTCGCTTTCGCTTCATCGTGTGTTTCCTCGCTTCTCTTCTCCCTCGCCTTTTCACTTCTTCATCGTAGTCGTTTCCTCCCCCCCCCCTTTCTTTTTTCCCGATGCCTTCTCCTTCTCCTTTCTTTCTTCTCCTTCTTTCCTTCATCGTAGTCATTCTCTCGCTTCCTCTCTTCGCTTTCTTCTTCGTTTCTCCTTCTGTAAGTCGTTTCCCTCGCCTCGCCTTCGCCTTCTCTCCTCGCTCTCCTTATCGTAGTCATTTCTCGCCTTGCCCTCGGCTTCGCTTCTCCTTCGCCTTCTCCTTTGAGTAGTCGTTTCCTCGCCCTCGCCCTCGCCTGTCGCTTCGCCCTTCTCTTCCCTCTTAGTAGTAGTCGTTTTCCCTGTCCCCTTTCTTTCTCCTTCGTCTTTCTCCTTCATGTTAGTCGTTTCCTCGCCTCGCCTCGCCCTCGCCCTCGCCTTTCGCCTTCGCCTTCTCCTTTCGCCTTCTCGCTCCTTCATAGTTAGTCGTTTCCTCGCCTTCGCCTTCTCCTTCGCCTTCTCCTTCCCCTTCGCCTTCATTATAGTAGTCATCATCCTCCTCCTCGCTTTCATAAGCGCGGATGGATCCGAATTGGACCACTAGAAGTAATCCCAGTATCACGAGCAGGGTCTTCATCTTCAGCAAAGCCTGATTATTAGAAGAATATAGAAATTAACAATTACCAATCAATTTCCATCTATTTTTTTCTTGAAGTGTGCAGGAAAAAACGTAACAACAAATGTGACCGGTAACCACGATACCCTGATAAACTCGCACACCCCAAAGATAAAGAAAGTACAAAATAATGTACTTAGGATGTAAAATATGAAAGTGAAGTGTCTTAGAAATCAAGAGTTTCATGTCCATTACATGTTGCAACAGACTGAATCTTTGTATTTTACACCCAAAATAATTTTCTTACTATTTTTAGGTTTTATAAGGTGTGCGACTTTATCAGGATATCGTGGTGACAGGTCATAAATGGAATAATGTACAATACTGTGGTATTGTGTGCCCTAGAGGGGAGGACAATGGAAGTTGGCTGGACAGAAACAGAGTAGGCCTACATCTTTGTAAATGAGGTGGTAGCAGGTAGCTGGATGTATGGTGAAACTTCAAGGTGTAGAGATTGCAAATGTAGAGGACTTTAAGTCCGTATGCTCGACATTGCAAATGAATGGCGACTGTAACAGGGAAGTTAAGAAGAGAATCCAGGCAGCTTGGAATTGGTGGAGGATGGTGACTGGAGTGATGAGTGACAAAAGGGTTATCAGCCAGAACAAAGGGGAAGGTCTGTAGGATAGCGGTTAGACTAGCCATGATGTACAGACTTGAGACAGTACCTATTACAAAAAGGCAGGAAGAAGTGTTCGATGTGGTAGAGTTGAAGATATTGCGATTTTCTTCAGGAGTGACAGGAAGGGACAGGATTATGAATGTGTTTGTGAGAGGGACAGCAAATGTATGAAGGTTTCAGGATAAGGCGAGAGGGGGGGGGGGGAAACTGCGGTGGTTTTGGACATGGCCAAAGGAGAAATGAAGTGTACAAATGATGATGGAAATGGTGTTACCAGGGAAAAGGAAGAGAGGTGGACCAAAAATGGATTGTTATGGATGTGTTAGGAGAGGATATGAGGATGATTGGTGTGACAGAGGAGATATAACAAAATAGATTGCGGTGGAGAAATTGTATTCACTGTGGCGACCCACCTAAAGGTGTGTGTATAGTATTTTCATGATGAAATGAATGAAAACTTGAGCAATGTCAATAGCACCTTGTGAACAATATTAATGTTGAGGTATAAATGCTCAAAACATTTTGTATTGAGTCACCAAGAGTGTCCCTTTTTTAAAGCATTTTCTTGGACAGACGTGTGAACCTTTTAAATGTTTAATCTTTGTTTTGTCGGATCTAACTCTTTAAGGCCGTTTTTAAAATCTGAATAATCTCTGCTTCAAATCGTTGAAGATTGTCTTTCCAGCATTGCTTGGATTGCTTTGGTTGTTGATCGCTGAAATGTTTCGGAATAATATATATTTCATTTTGTTTTGTACAAAATTACGCTCGGTGTTCACCTCACTTACTCCACCAATCCCAGTGTGCCAATAGTTGACAGGACTAAAATATGATAATGGAAGCATGCTCGTCTGGTCGGGCAAACCTATAAGGTTCGTTTCTCTTTTCATTGAAAGGCCGCAAGCTCATTCCATCATGCATTCTGGTTCAATGTAAATTGGTCTAACGTGTAATGATTATACGTTAGACCGATTTACATTGAACCAGAATGCATAACGGAATGTGTTTGCAGAATAACGGTTTTCCCCCTGACCCCCCCCCCGCCCGCCAAAAATATTATTTTCACTTTCATAGGTGTTCGATCGCTCGCAGGAGTCTGCACTTTAATTTGAACCAGCGATATCGTAGGCCAAAACGCATCACCCCTGTGCCATGCATTTTGCGTGTAGCCCATTCTACATTCAAGTAAATTAAATGAAGTGAATTTATTCAATTAATTAAATCCGAGTGGGGCATGTGGACACTTGCTTCATTATGGCAATTTTCTTAAACAAATTTTCCCACGGGTAACTTAATGAATATCTTATGTTGGGAACGCAGCAAGGTAAGTTCTCTTTAATTCAACTTATTTGATTATCTTCTGTGAACTATTTATGTGAAAATGATGAACTTGGTGATTGTCCGCTTTTTTTTGGGGGGGGGGGTGAGTGTATATTTGTGACAACTGACAAACTTATGTTTTGTTTACGAGGGTGCTTCCCCATATGGTTCAATTATAAAATAACCATTCTCTGAACTCACTATCATCAAACTGACGTTCCTTCTAAGTTTTGATCACCAAGCATTTGTCTCCAAAAGATCACATGTGATGTTTCGTATTAAGAGCCGTGATAGGTGCGCCAGTATCAGCATATCCCAGTTAAAGCCCAAGTAGTTTTTATAGTTTTGGTAGATCAGACAATTTTCTTTTCGCCAATCTTTCTCAAAGAAATCAGAAAACAACATCAACCCTACTGAAAATTGTTTAAAGTAACAAATTGTATGAAGTTTCAATTATCGGAGAACATCTAGCGGTATGCACAATACCTATGGGAAATGTCGAGTGCCCCCCCCCGACATTTTCTTTAAAAACATGACAGGGTTTCAGAACGAGCAAATTTCAGGGCATTGATAGATATAGATCCGTCTAAAAAAACACACACATAAATTGCAAACAGTTTTTTTTTTTACTATATACCAACATTATACTTGGAATTTAACTCAGATTGCATATTGCAGTACGTGGGAAAGATTTTGCACATTCATTTACAGTGTGAATTTTATGAAATGAAATTAGTGTAATACCCACAATATCTACAATTATAAATTTATCAACGCTTTGTCAATTTTCTGCGAAGCATTTCACAGTGTTAACCTAGATTGTGATGATTTAGTGAACCAGAAATCTAGTCAATAAGGGGTTGGATTATATTATATACATATGTATTTAGTATATTACTTCTCTATTGTGCGGAAAGAACGTTATAACTTCACTTTTTATTTTATTATAATTATGGAAACACAAGAACCGGACTTTGTTATACTAATTGTACCATTTTTCTTCAATGGGTAAACAGTGAAAACTTCAATATCAATTGGATTTCTGTGCAGTTATTAATTATTCTTTTCATAAAGTGGACAGGAACCAAGGAAAATGATAAACCATGATTGAGAGCTGTCAAAAATGTCTCAATAATTAAAAGAGATGAAACATACACCAATGTATACACTGATCAGAGCGTATATCAAGCCTGGAGGGATTTGTCTGGAATTTGTAGAGGAGAAACAAACATGCAAATCAGTTTTATAGATTGTGTTTGGGATTTGCAAGTCCATTACTTCCCTTCATTATCAATACCAAACGGTAGTTTAGTACAAATGGTATGTAGAAAGTTGGAGATCTATACGTCATGAATTTTTTGTTTTATGAGAAAAACTAATAACGGCATGTTACCAGAATGTTGTTCTTTCCGTGGGTTTAAATTTTGCTCAAATTGCGAATCGCGGTTATGTGTATCGTCGCAAGACCAGCGGAGCACACTGATTGGTTAAACGGCTAAACTCCGCGCGACATTCGGCTAACGGCTGATCGGACAATTTTGGAATGGCCCGTGCACGTCGACATCACTGTAAATTTTGAAGTATACTTGTCAGATTTTTACCAAAACTACGTATTCTACCCAAAGGTTCTATGACGGGTGTTTATTTATACTACAAATCTTCACATTGTGAACCATTTGAGCTGATATCATTCACTTAACTGTTTTCTGACGTGCAAATCCCTTATACTCTGTCTTTAACCCTTTGAAAAGATTTGATGTCAATATTGCATGCATCCTTCATAAACCCAAAGTACCATGATAGAAATGGAATCGATGCAAAGCTACATGTCAAATTTGCATGTGATAGCAATTCTTGATAGAAATTGTAGGACAAGAGTACCCAAAAAAGTGTAAGTCTACCTGATTCTGGAATGATTTTATCCTATTTGGGGACTGCTTCCAATTTTGTCGTTTTCTTAAGATATATTTGAGTTACAGACAAACGAATGAGTGCAATTGAATTTCTCGTAAAGCGCTAACACGTGACTCTTTTTTTAATGTCACGCCATTCCGTGTCAGTTTACTCTAGAGTCTAGAAAGTCATCAATTTGTAAGTTTAATTTTGAAAGACCAAAACGGGTCTTCATTTTGTCGTTCAAAACCAAAGACTTCATTAGAATCAAGTCTTTGGTTGCGAACGACAGAATGAAGACTGTATGTTGTAATAATTTTACAAACTTTGGGAAGGAAGATATCAAATATAATTTATTTCTGATCTTACCTTTTTTCCGTCGATGATGATATAATTTACGACAACGCAGTGTCAGTTGGACTGTCAACAGCTGAATGCGCCTATTCCAACTTCCACTTATCCATTTTATACTGTCTCGGCATTGGATACTGACAGTCTAAATTGCATGTCATACTGTCTTACATACGGTGCTGATATATTGAAAAAGTAAACACGTGAGTCGAATACAACTATATATCTTTTCATCTTTTTACCTTACATCTTTAGCAATGCAAAACATTAACCCAGTCTGACTATCGTATGACGTGTTTTTGTTTTATTTTATCACAAATCTACCATTTCTGACATCTGTCAATTATGAAAAGCAATGCACTCATACCACAATGGTTTTGTTAACATGAATAATACGACTGTCCATACGGTATGTGTTTGTTCGTTGTTGTGTTGTTTCGAAGTCTGAGATACGATGACAAACAAAACATGTTGTTTTTGTGTGCATCTACTTAAACTATTTATTACCACCGGAAAATATGGTTACAATAACTACTGTTAGTCCTTTATACGGGCATAACTCAATAGAATCACAATACTGTATTTATATTATTTTGTCCTTAGGTCCACACGCACTAAATGTTTTTGGAAATGGAACTAATATATTCACATAACATTAGACAAAATGCATTTTTTTACTTTCTTTATTGTGTGGTGGTTTGTATCTTTCCCATGCCACGCTACAGATTCTGTGCTACGTGTGCATCTCTGTCTCAGGGCCCTGGGAACGATTTTATCACCGGTGGTGCCAAAATACATTTTCGCTGTCAAAACAAAAATTTTCACGGCCAAATTTGAAGAAAATAGGGGGCACCGCCCCTGGACGACGTATAATGCTATACATCATGACATACACGAGTTTTTACAGGCCTTAAAAATTTCTGCAGCACCCCCAGCACCCCCGCTTCCCAGGGCCATGCTCTGTCTTCATAATTTATACATCGAAATGCGCCACTGCTAAATGATTCGTTACAATAATCCAAAATGTTTGTCGATATGTGTCCGATCGACTGTTTTAGTCAACATTAAACAATGTTTCTTGAATGCAGGCATGATCAGTCGTGTGGCTGGTAAAAGGTCTATAGAATAGTGCTCTAAGCATGCAAAAGGGCCTTAGGGGTAAATTGTCTTTAATTTGAAAATCATTGCCCTATTATTTTGATATCAGTACTTTATTAACTGAAAGAAGAATCTAAAAAGATCACTGCTTAGATTTTAAATGAAATAAGCTAATGGTTTGCATGTTACAGGTAGTTTACGGTACTGTTCGGGCCCTTCTGTTCAGACCCCGTGCTTGCGACCTTTCTCATAACAGCTGCGAATTAATGTAGATTTTTTTTTTCAATATACCCTGACCCAGGATCTACACTAATGTGAAAACACACACACACACACACACACACACACACACACACACACACACACACACACACACACACACACACACACACACACACACACACACACACACACACACACACACACACACACACACACACACACACACACACACACACACACACACACACACACAAACTGCCTTGTCTTCCAATGGTTGCTGAAAATCTCAAACCCTCAAACCGATATGAGTTACGGTGAACATAACATACCGAGTTTCCCTCTTCTCTATTCGATGATTCGTAGCCCATAGACACCCTTAAGGTGGGAACGACATAGGGCACTTAACCACCCCACCCCACCCCTCCCCCACCCCCACACCACACACTCACATACACACACACACAAAGTGAAGCCTAAATCTACAGTGAATTTGAATCAACCATCCCATATGTATGCCTATCAGGAAAGCATGTTGAGTCGAGCCCAAATAATTGGTACCCCTCACCTGACGGGGCGTCAGACATGGGTCGCTTACATCCATATTCTGGCAAATTTGAGCCGCAACAGTACAGTGGATGGAAAGCAGGTTGTTGTGCGACTTTCCTCTGTAAACTTTTACAGTTCGATCGTAACGTAATTTACCGTACTGCCAACCATTACTATGTAAATATTACGGGATTTTTTTTAAAGTAATATTTACAGACCTATGACTTGAAATAGATCGTTAGCCGTAATACGTTCCAAATCATATAGACCTGGTGAAATGTCGCGCAGCAACTTGCCACCCATCATTTTTGTACGGATATTTAGGGCATCAAATTTTAAGCCCATAATCTTTACTGAATTGAAGCCAACAAAACGCTTATCATTGGGGATTTCAATATAATTAATAGAAACCCCCATGCTCAAATGCATTCTCCCAAAATTCGTATCGGTAATCGATAGTACATGTAATTGTAAACCCAACTATTGTCGATCACAGAAGAAGCCTTTTGTATGTGAGATTTAGTTCATATTCGTAATAACTGATAATATTCGTCAAATTTTCCAATTCGGTATAACCAAGGGTATTAACTTGCTTTACAAGACGGAGAGAAAATGTAGGCACTGTGTCGTGACTGTGCTTATGAGATTGACTGTATATGGATAATGCCTGCTAAATTTTTGCGAAAAAATGTAGCATTTCTGTTTCCTGACAATTATTCCCAGAGAAAAAAATGGGATTAGGCAAAATAAAACACGTATCACGTATCAAAATGGATAAGAATGGTCATAGAATGCCCAAAGTGCAGCCTACCATTTAAATTCTATTTAAAAATAAATGTTTGAAATATCCACATTGTAACATATGCCTTCTACATAAAACGAAATAACACATTACCGAAATTAGAACGGATAATATTTCGAGTTTAATAACAAAAACACTTGACATAATTGACAGCAGTTATATCACAATAGTTTTATAAATACTTTACAAACATTATCCCCCGACAAGAAAGCATATACATACAAAGTATCACACCGAAGTGGAATAAAAAACAATATATCGTCGGATTCTAAGTAATAACAAAGTGCATTTCAAGTTCTTAAAATTCTTGACGTCGTAAAATTTCTGAAATCCAATCACACTGACTCGTAGGAGATTAAAACATTTGGATTAAAACAAATTTTTTGGTTATCAAAAATTTTCATTTTTCACTTTTCTTATTGTAAATTTCTTTCACGGCAAAGCCATTCCATCCTTACAGCATATAAAAAGTATCGTTTTTTGTCCAGCCAACATGGCTAGGATGCTGGGTAATAATGATTGCCAAAATAATGTTGGAGATCTGTTTTCAATCACAAAAGCCCAGGCACGAAAAGCTTTGGACAGAATGAAAAAAGTCCTGAAATCTAAGATGAGTAGGGACAGAAAAATTAATCTCTTCCAAGCAACCGTGGAATCTGTACTACCCTATTGGTGTAAATCATGGTCGATAACCAATAAACAAACTAGACAGCTGGATGGCTGGCACACCAGACTACTCCGAACGGCCCTGAATATCAAGGTAGATGCCGAACCGCAATGCTAATTTAATCTGTATGGTCATCTACCAAACATCACCCCCAAAATAAGGCAGACAAGGTTAAAACTGGCTGACCAGTGCTTCAGGAGAAAAGATGAACTTGTCTCTCAACTCGTGTTGTGGACACCTACACATGGACAGAGATGCAGGGGAAGGCCAGTGAAAACTTTCAAGGAAGACACTGGTCTGGATGTTGAAGGGTTAGGGAGAGCAATGCTTGACAGGAAGGGCTGGTCCATCATAACACCAGAAACCACAAGGATCTTGCTAAGATCGGTTACCATAAAACATCGGTGCGGAGGCATAAAAATACTAGTCTATACCTTATGGGATGTTTTACTATTTTAGGTTCAGTAATGTAATTGTCCAAGCCCCAATACACAATCTTACATAAGCCAACTGTTACCCTTTCAAAACGAAAATATTAAACGAATATTGATTAGTCCTACCAAATATTTGAACATTACATTCATGTTTAAAGATTGGGTTAGGGATGTGCAAGTCCATTACTTCCCTTCATTATCAATACCAAACGGTAGTTTAGTACTTACAAATGGTGTGTTGAAAGTCTGAGATCCATACGTCATGAATTTGTTGTTTTATGAGAAAAACTAATAACGACATGTTACCAGAATGTTGTTCTTTCTGTGAGTTTGAATTTTGCTCAAAATGCGAATCGCGGTTACTGTGCACCGTAGCAAGACGAGCGCAGCCCTCTGATTGGTCAACGGTTATCCCCTGCGCGACCTTTGGCTAACGGCTGATCGGACCATTTTAGAACGGCACGTGCACATTTTGACGTCGCGGATTTTTAGAAATTTGCTCCTGAGCAAATGGAAAAAGGATGAAGTTTAACCGTCCAGATTTTAACCAAAACTCAATATTTTACCCCAAGTCTCTGTGAGAGGTGTTTATTTATATTAATCTTCACATTGGATATGATTTCAGCTGATTTGATTCATATAGATGTTTTTTGACGTGCAAATCAATAACCCAATCTTATCTTTAATATGCCATTTTAACGATGCTATAGATTACTGTTATAATGCTTATAGCAGTGTTTTATTTGTACTTTTGCTATTTCATTCATTCTAATATACAACAATATGGTAATAATATTAATCATTTCTTGACTATATCTTGACAAATGAGAAGTATATAACAATTGATATACAACAGGATATTTGACCACAAAATGTATAATATGGAATATCGTAAAATTAAGAATTATATAAAAACATTACATTGAAATCAATTACACAACCATTAAACTTCATTGATCTATTGGTAAAGAATAAATTCATCTTCAATATATTACATGCATAATATAGTTAACATAACCTCCATCATGAATACATGTAATGAAGAAAGGGACTGGATTATAAAGAAGCAGTTTTAACCATGTCACGAAGTTTAAATGATTGACAAAACATTTAAACATTCACTGTGTACGATTTCATCGAGAAATTGATTGTAAGTTAGACAGCAATACATTATGATACATTATATTTCTAAAGTACATTAAGAGGAATAATGGCGATATGTAATTGTTGCTTTAAAGTCAGTAAATTAGAATGCGAACGAATTTCAGATGAGAGGACAATTAAGTTTTCTCGAAACATACAATATTGGTCGGAAGAACTGAGAATTAGATGTTTTCAGATTTATATGAATTAGGTGGCAGTTAGCGTAGCATCTTCAGACAGTTATGGAAATCCATGAAAAGGCATGATCAAAACTATATGTCATAGGACGGGAATGGCCTGTGAAAAGACGAAATATATACACCAATTTGCATAATATGAATATTAGATTCTTTGCGGGTATTCAAAGGATTAATAACATTATAACATGTCATCATTATTTGTATTTGTATTTGTATTTGTATTTTATTTTATTTCAACACGGTTAGAAAAGACTTGCTTCAGTCAAACGGCTGTTCTTCAGCAAGTCCGTGTATTACATTTATTACAAGTAACTTACAAACACAAACGAGTATTATCTTAATTCAAATAAATACAATCGATTAAAATGTGTATCGTACGTTGTTACGTGGCCTAAACCATAATCTGATTTAAATTAAACAAGGAACGTACACTGTATGTATAGATACAATTCTGATCACATTTCTTGTCAGTGTTCAGATAATTTATATTTTTATATGTACATGTACGAAATGCACATGGACGGTCTTTTGATACAGATTCTTGTCTTTGTTATGCAGATTTCGACATGACACCGATATTACCCTGGCATCAAGTCACATGATCACTCAATTCTTTCACAGAATGATCCTTTTTTTAAAAAAAAATTCACAGTCCTCAGTCAAGGGTGTGAAACAACAACTCCAAAACCATTTCCAACGAAATAACTTCACGTGAAATATGAGAATACAATTTCGATCAGTTGACAGATAATTCAAAACAAAACCAACCAACATATCAGTAAATAGTAAGAAAATAGATTACTTTAATTTACTTCTGATTACACAGATGTTTATTTTAGGCCACAATAATACTGCCCATGATTCAACTAAAATAAATCCATCGTAACCCATTCAAGAGTTCACAATACTTCAACGTAAAGTATTTTCCGTCGAATGTAGCTTATTCACGTGATAACCACGGTTATCAGATCTCCTCGATAGACCATCGTATTCATTTAACCATCACTCATCAAAGTTCAGAAACCAAATTTCTGCCTTACACTAAAGTCCATTATCTTTGCAGCACCTTAAATACATAAATACACATAGTTCACACAATTGAAGCTCTCCCATAAGGCACTTCTTGCAAACAGAGTCATTAATTCCTTGAAGTGTTTTCACTCTCATGTTGACCGACCGCTGTCTCGTTTCCTTCTCAAGTTAAAGAAGTGTCTCCAATAAAACTTGATCTTGGTACAGTAAGGACTCCGCCCCCTGGTACTCAAGAAGTAAGATCCATTGGATCGCGTTTGTTCGGAGTAGTACCCCATGGATGTACAGCCTCCCTCGCCACACGAGGTGCACCGGCCCTCGATGAAGTCCTGCCCATTCTGGCAAGGTATGGCGGGAAACCGACACCGTGGTACGCGCACACTCTCGATGAAGTAGAGCTGTGACCTCGCGTGACTGCATCCCACCATCCACCATCTACATCCGGGTTGACCGTAACCACCATTGGGATAGAAGTCCGTGTGGCCAATCTATACAACAAAAACAAGAAATAAGACATAAGTATTCACAGGTAAGGGGGAGGGTCGGGAGGGTCATAACCCCCCCCCCCAAAAAAAAATGAATAAATAAAAACAGATAAATAAATAAATAAATACATAAATAAATAGATAAATAAACAAATAAATAGATAAATAAACAAATAAATAGATAAATAAACAAATACATAAATAAATAAATAAATAAATAGATAAACAAATGAATAAATAAATAAATAAATAAATAACTTAATAAATAAATATTAGATTAAAATGCCCCTATTCCAGGCATTTATTGAGGGTCTTTGATGACATAAATAATCTGGTACATTTTTATCACATCTCGCGATCACTTCATTGTGAAAAGGCCCCAAAATATAATGATCACGACCCCCCCCCCAAAAAAAAATATATATATATACATAATAATAAAAAAAATAAAAAATCTTGCATATAACCCTGGTATACTATCATAAGAAATAAAAATTTTGCATACGTGAATGCAGCAAAAATAATGGTTAAAAATCTTTCAAGTTGTAGAGTATCTGTAATTCAGTTATGAATTTCTAAGTTGATATCAGTCCTTGTTAAAGGGATCCTTAGGCCGTAAGCAACTCTGTGTGCGCATGGAGGTATAGTTCTACCTCCATGGTCAGTACAAGGGCGTTGGCTGGGTTAGGTGGGGTGGGGTGCACGTCTTGCCGAGGTGGAGCTTAGAAAATAAGTTGTGGAAAGCAGAAAAGGGGCTCCAAATGTCTTATGGCTTGCGAAGGACGGAAGTCCTCTACCGCAACGGGGGGAGGGGGGGGGGGGAACCGCCCTTGCAATGTCTGTAATGTCAGGATTGAAAACTACCCCATCGGTTTTGCTAACAATTTTACACGACGGTTTTCTCATATGCCTCCTAAATGTTGACAGTACCAAAATATTGAAAAGGGGGAAATAGACCTGGGTTTCAGGCCCATGTACGTCTATATTTAGGCCTATAGATTTGGTTAAATTCCGATGAAGTCTTTTACCGTTAATGCGAATGATGTGACTATGTTTGTGGTGGCGATTTCCCTGATCTGCGTGATATGGCTGCATGTCGTGTACACGGATACGAGAAATCGACCGTACAAACCGTGTAATTGATAAACGGACGAATAAACGAATCTTCGGCGTACAAGTCACACACCACTGACATAGCAACATAATGGTGGAAGACTTCATCTTCTCAATTACAAACTTACTCTCTGCGATATTCCGACACCGCCATCTGTCAAAAGTCCGCAGTCTGTATGAATAGCATCAACGTAGAGGGCGTCTGATTCATCAAGCCGACAATCGGGGTCCGTTCCTTCAAAGCTGGGGCCTGCTGCGTCTAAAGCTGTAGAAAGATGAAAATAAGAAGATTATATCTCTGTGGCTTGCCTCTCACGATTTTGTAAATTCGTGTTCCTTACAAATCATTGTTCGAGTGTTGTGGTGTATGGCTTGTGTTTTTCATATAGGCCTATTAAAAAAAGGACAATTTTGTTATAGCATATTTTACATACTGTATTATGATATTGATGAAGCTGTCAATTTCCAGGTTTTTTTTAAAGGAAAATCGGAATGGAAAGCAAGATGGGTATTGCAACATACATTTCCTGTAATATTTTATTAATCGGATGGATAGTTTTAGCTTAGAGGACACACAAAAGTAGTATATTCAGCACCAATTATTGATTTCTTCCTCGTGTGAAAATTATATCAATCAGTGAGTCAATTAATCAATAAATACGATCTATTTATCCACCATCCGTCCAACTATCTATTCATCTTTCTACCCATCTTCCTACATACCTATATATTTCTCTACCTGTCTATCTTTCTATGTACCTATCTATGTACCTATCTATCTACCTTTTTATCTATCTATCTATCTATCTATCTATCTGTCTATCTATCTTTCCATTTCACCTTCACGCATGCCTAAACTATTTTTTTTTTGTATATTCATGCATCTATCTGCGAACTATTGATGAAATTGCATCTACCCATTGTTAACTGTGTGCATAATATACGGTATCGGCTATATCTTTAAATGAGTTTGGCGCATATCAAATGCTAAAGAGAACCGTCATCCCAGATAAACTGTACATTAAAAAAAACGACGATACCGGTGAAAGACTTAATCCATCGTTTGTCGATCTCTGCCTACTTATTTATCTATCTGTCCAGCTACCTATCCATCCGTCTATCTATTTACCTATCTATCTATCTATCTATCTATTGATCTATCTATCTATCTATCTATCTATCTATCTATCTATCTATCTATCTATCTATCTATCTATCTATCACCCATCCATACATTCACGAATATACAAATATACACTCACATATATATCTACGATATATTATGAATTGTACAGTATGTATTTGATCCACATATTTCCCACTGTTTTAACCTAATGTATGATAATTAATTAATATAATGTTCTTGATTCATTCAGCTGGTGGTGTGCATGTTCAGGTTGGGACGGAAGACCTGAGGGTCACAGTGCTTAAATTCACTTTTTCCTTACCTTGGCATCCCTGACATGCACACCAGCAGCTGAATATGAATATACATGTACTTCATATCTATATATTGAATGAATTGTATTTATTGTATTTTGAATGATGCCGAATAAAATAATAATAATAATAATATGCTGTGTATACTTGACATATATTCCTCTAACCTGTGGCCTACTCAAACAAGTTGTTCACCCACTCCTATTGTCTGATTGGAGCTTTCGAGGTCACGTGACATCTTAAACCGGCGGTATGCTAGAAGCCATATGGATGAGAGCTGGCCTACAGCAATGTATATGTTGTATTAATTTGTTTTGTTGAGAAAATACACTATTTTTGTTTGCTATCATATCATCATACCTGTTTGAAGCTTAGAAAAGGGTGCCCTTCTATACCTAAACACACGCATACATACAGTACATGCTCGATATAGTATACATCGTCGGTATAGAACCAGAAGGGCGTCAATGCAATACACATTGACAACCAGAAGGGCATTAACTCCATTGACTTTGCACAGTAGGTTCTCAACCGGTTATGCGTTAACGCCCTTCTGGTTCTATACCGACGACATGATGTGTGCATAATTTTCTGTTTAAACCTTCCCATATTTCAATGTAACAGTTGTATTTTTTTTTTTTTTTTAGGGGGGGGGGGTATTAAGTGAGATTTTATTGTCAAATTTTACAAAGTAATTCATGTAATTGTATATTAATGTAAGGCCTATACATGAACCGGTAGGCATGCTGTAAGTTTGTATTCATGAACCTATGTATGTATGTATGATTGTATGTATGTATGTATGTATTATGTATGTATGCATGCATATGTATGTGTGTGTGTGATTGTGTATGCATCTATGCATTTTATGTAACTATCAGTCGATCAAACTGTCTATAATTTATCAGTCCATCTATCTATTGTTGTTTGATTTTTGTCATTACTATCAGATCTTCTTTTTAATACTACTTTAACACAAAAGAATTGCCAACATGAAGAAAATTGTCAAGATTAGTAAAATAAATTCAATGTTGCAAATAGGCCTGCTCCCTTTAAGTCCTACCTCACCACATCTAAACATTCACAAAATTCACATTTTTTTCTCGCGATATTTAGAACATTAAAGGAACTTATTCAAGGGTTCCTCCATGTGTTTAATTATATCCAAAATGTTCCCACTATAGAACCAATATGAGTTCTGCCCTTAAATGTTATTTTTTTTTATTTGAAAGTTCTCTCTTGATCCATAACCTTTAACCACAAAAAAAAACACGTTTGCCCCCCCCCCCCCCCCTTGCCCTCTCTCTCCCTTTCAAGTGAAGAATCAAAGGCAATGAATAGCTGTTCATAGTAGAGACAGAAACCAGGGAACGAGTGGTGATGTACATTTTGTGTAGCCCAGCTCCCAGGGGCTTTTGGAATTCATTTTTCTACTCACAGCACAGCTCTTCCTACAAAGTTGGGATGTTGAGCCAGGGCCTGGTGCAATAACTTGGAAAAAAAAGTAATCCGGCCCCAAAAGCAACTTGTTTTAAGATTCAAATCTATGTGACAAGCAAACAACGGCTGGATACCGGCTCCCAGGGGGCTGAGCAGTGACCCTCCTCATTTTTTAAGTGAATTTAGAGAAAAATCCACTTTGAATTTACTCTAAATTCAGTTCTTAAAGAATGGATCTTTTTACCATTTTTTTTTTAGAGAGCAGTTACCTGATATTCGTCCAATCCCGGGTTGATGTTGGCCCGCGAATCCCGCCGCGTGAGCCCCCAGACTGTGTCCGATGAGGTGGACCTGATCAAAAGGCAGACCCACGAAATCGTGAAGGGTGCGGATGAACACCGCCACCTCTCGTCCCACAACGCGAATGTTTTGCACAGCTTTCAGGTAGTTCAGCGAATCAGCGCCGTCTTCCCAGTCAACAAGAAACACGTAATAAGATATCTTCCTGTCGCATAAAGTGATCGTAAATACAAATAAAGAACTTCGCTTGCCCAAAACGGTACTAAAAGTTACAAAAATGCGACTATAGTCCACTGTTGCAACCCAACTCTTCAAATATTGCTACAAATGTAGGATACCAACGTGACTGGTCAGTTTTTCAAAGGCCTGGGGGCGTGGGGGGGCACTTCGACTTTACAAAGTGATACCTATGTGCCGCACGCGTAATTCGAAAATCGGGGGCTCTTGGGAACGGGCTTGAGGCGAAAAATAGGGCCGTCTCTGGAACTTGAGAACTAAGGCCTTCAGACAAACGCTCAAAATGTATGCTCCGGAACTACAATAGCTCGCGAATTTGCGCCGTGCTGAAAGGGCAATGCTCTTGGCTCGGCTGCGCCGCCCTTTCACGGCGCGGCCACGAGCGAAAAAATCAGCAACGAAACGTGGCAATTTGGGGCGTCTCTGGAACTCGGAAAAATCAAAATTTTTCTGACTGTGACTTCTGAAATTGAGATGCTCTTGGAACGGAAATTTGGCGCGTCTCAACCGCCAGGCACATACGTATCCACAAAATTATACATAAGTAGCCCCCCCCCCCCCGGGTTTCAGCGTTTATGTCAGATCAACTGTAAAGCCCTTTATTGCTTTAGTCTAGGTTCTAGCCGTCTTCTATTTCGGTTAATCTCCGAGTTGCAGCAATACTCGAATATCGCGCCAAGCGAGTGAGGGCGTCATTACCCAGTGATTGCGTCACCCGAAAAGAATAACGGAGCTGCGACGCAATCCACTGGGCGTAATCGCCCTTCACTCGGCTTGGGCGCGATATTCGAGTATTGGCTGCAACTCGAATAGAAATTATAACCGCAAAATAGAAACGGCTAGAACTAGACTAAGTTATTGCTACGCAGAGGTCGCAGGAAGATTGGGCAATGTTGATTTTTTTTTTCTGGAAATCAGCAAAAATCATTTCGGTGAATCAAGCAGATGGCATAATGTCGCCCCTTCCTCCCTCCCCCTATACTCTAGCTTCCCTATAATGAAAATGAAAAAAAAACATAAGAAAATGGAGTAAAATAAGGAGTCAAAAAAAATTGATTCTTGCTCACACTAACTCTGTACTTGTCGTTGTTTTCACAAAAACGTCTTTTTTGCAGATTTTTAGAGGCAAAGTTGTACACGAACATTTAAATTTTGATTAAGCTGAATTTCATCTTACTTCTTTGAACTCTATTTTTTTGTAAGCAAATTAAGAATACAATATTTCGATATAATTTTTCAGGAAATTATATCAAAAAAGCTTTTAATGAGGCTTCAGACATCCACTTAAACCAATAATAATAATTCTACCTTTTCTAAAAGAGCATCTCGGAGATCCAACACCCACTGTTTCCACACGCCTTCACCCCAGCCGTGGATGATGAACGTGGTGCGCCTCTCTCCTAGGGCGGGGCTGATGACGTCAGTGGACAGGTTTTCCCTAGTGACAGTCAGGGGCGTGTCCATGGTTTTCCGGGTGTACAGGATGTAAGTGGTGCCGATCTCCACGGGAGATATCGGGGGAAAGAAGTCCCGATGACACGTCAGGGAGGTATCGAAACAGCCCAGGTCTCCGTAGCACACCTCATTGCAATAACCTTAGCATGACGTAAACAAAATAAAAATTAGAAGTCCCGTTTTCTCATTGGGTTGGGTTTGAATATTTATGAATGAAATTTAAACAGACTCTGTATGATTATGATAGTAGTTGAGTTTTTTATCATCATTTTATAGGCGTACTAATATTAATGAATTTAATACTATTCACGGCAGTTACTTATATAGCGCTATAGTCCGCCAATTAGACGCTCATAGTGAGGCAGAAAATATTTAAGCCACTGGCTAGCATTTACCACAGTATAATGCTTCATAATCCTCCACGCTCAAAGTGTCTTTGATAAGGTCTAAAAGCGAAGCCCTGAAAAAATTGTATTTCAAAGTGAAGATTTAGTGCTTTAAAACAGTGACAATCTACAAGCATTCAAATTGACCGGATTCATCTGCCCATTTCCTCCCCATAGACTTACTGTGTACAGATCTAGGCTACTTTATCATCCACCGGAGTAGAAATTGTTTATTCATGCAAACCTTGCCATTGGCAGCATAACTTTGCAAACTTTTGTATTCTAGAGTGTTCATCCATTTGAACACTACTATGTAGCTCAGATATAAAAGGTTGACAATTATTTAAATTGAAGCTCCACAATGTTAGCCTATCACTTAAAAAAAAACTGACACTCAATACCATTATTAGATCATGTACATGCTTCACCACTTACGTTTTAAAAGAATCAACGGGAGATGTTTAACATATGGACCGTGGACAAAGGTAGATCATTCCAAAGTTTGAGTCCAATAAAAACACGCTCGTTTGGCGTGAATAATCGGTCATTGATTATTATGCGCCGTTAAACTAACTGCAACAACAACAACAACAAGTGTTTCTTAAGCGAATCCCACGTGGTAGGTTCGGGGGTAGGTTTAACACTAAGACAAAAAATTCTTCTCCTTCCTCTTCAAAAATTTTCAGAGCGCTTTGTAATACAGAATTTTGCGCGCGAAATGCGCCAAAAAATGACAATCTTGTATGTTTAATTGTATTTTAATGCCATGTTTAACGGTTTGATATTGCTTTCCAATGCTTTTTAAAGCATGCATTGCATATTA
>JZLH01S0596971.1:18143-35565 GCA_001188425.1 Eucidaris tribuloides | reverse complement strand
TTGTAACTGCAGAAATACTGCCGTTTACAAAACTTTTTACAATAATATACAGACAGTCTTACATTCATGATAACATTCATACTGCTAAACACAAATAGTATTCATTTTTAAATACATTTTTAAACTTCTTCATTTCTTTGTTAATTATGCATAGTATTTTTGAATTTTTGGTAAAGTAATTCTTTTGAATCTCTCTCTCTATACCTTTTCACTGGCCATTCAGGTACCTGTTGCTGTGCATATCTATTTAACTACATATCTTCACAAAGTATGACCTGATCAATTATTTTTGTGGCAAGTAGTTTCCCCATAATTTGACTTGGAGGGGAGGGGAAGAAATCAGACATGCAAAAGCTGAAAGAATGATATACAATCATATCCACACCTTAATTGGTGCACTGACAAGCTTGTACAGTGCAGTCAACAATGTTGTAGTCGAGACCCTGCCTCGAGGCCAATTTGTGGTGATCTCAGGCTCGGTCCGAGTCACCTGTGCAAACCCTGTGCCAAGGTTGTGTTCTGGGGCGGCTTCGGCCTCGGAACTTGCAACCTCGACTACAGCACTGGTAGTCACTAGTCCATTACAGAAAACACAACTTCACCAAGTGGTACACTCACTATGTTAGCCACAAATACAGGTAATGATACTGGAAGCACTATAGCAATGATGATGATGATGATGATGATAATAATAATAATAATAATAATAATAGAAAGAAGATTTGATCAATATTATCACTTCTTGCGATTTCTGCGATCAAGAGTACAACTCAAATTTGTGAAATTCAATCCTTACAAACACACAGAATGTGCAGTAGACATATCATAAACAAGGAAAAACGAGTTTCCGGGGGGGGGGGGTAAGGGGGGTGGGGGGTCAATTTATTTCTTACACATACTGAAGGCTTTATAATATCAAATTTATTTATACTGAAATACATGTACAGTTATATCACATATCCTTGTGAAAAGATTAAACACAATTTCTATCAATCAAGCGAATAGAGGGTGCTATTTCATTCAGCTTTGACAGCTAGTTGACCTTTAACATGGTCTCGTAGTTGTTGCACAACCAAGCTGTTAACATTGCATGATGGGAATTATTGGTGCCCTAATTTATATCAATCTAGTCAATAGAGGACACTATTTCTTTCTGCTTTGACAGATAGATGACCTTTAACTTTCTACCCTACTTTAATTTGCAAAAGGGAAGCAAGTAACATCGGTATCATTTCTTATAAATGAGAAATTTGTGTCTGTTGTTTACATTGGTATCACTGCAACATATCTTTCAAAAGAATGATTATTTTTTCCAAATTTTGCCCGAAGGTAAAGCATGCTTAAGATGTTTTAATAACATCGATAACTCAACTTGAGTTATTCATCACTTGCTTCCTTTTGTAGTAGGGCAGTTATATTATACAAATATGTCCTGATACGAGAGTCTCTGGTTGAAACTTTGACGAGCTAGCCTGAGGTTAAGTGGACTGTGTAATAGTTAAGAGTCAACGTAACTGAGGGCGTCATAGTTTCAAACAGAGACTCTCAGGACAGGATATATTTGTTTTATATCCGTCCTCGAATTAACAGAGAAATTACACAAATTAAAAAAAAGAAAGAAAAGGAAATGCACTTATGGTACCCCTACGAGTATGTGTGTGTTCCCCTGGCATAAAGGTGCGCGATATTTTTATTTGTGGTACGGATAGGGATACACCTCTAATAACGTATACTCTAGTTAGTCAAATACCAATTTCATAAACCTATAAAACACTAATTTAATCCTTATTCTTATTTTAACTGTAATCCTAACTTCAACTTGACAAATTCAACCTAGTGTTAATCTTACACTTTGCTAGACTTCCATATGGGTGTAGCACGTTATATGTCTTTCACGTGCACGGAAAAAAATAGCGCACGCTACATTAAAATTGTATATACATCCGCCACAAAATTTGTCTTCCTTTACAAAACATGTTAGGCTAAGATTAACTAGACTCCGTGCAAATGGCAAACAAAGCACTGAAATATTTTTTTGAAGTTATTAAGACACATTTGCGACACGTGTTTAACGTGGGGTGTTATTTTGTGACTATTGTTACAAGCCGTGAATCGACTGTTTGTGATTAACGCTATCATGTGTGATGTCAATCCGCTAGTTACTATTTTGCGGATTGACGTCACAAGGGCGACACCTCCATGGATCTAGTTGGAATATCATGAATCACATGATGAGCAATTGACCAACCAGCTATCAAGAAACTTACAATGACGGATATAAGGTCTAATAGCTACTGCACAACCAAGCTGTTACCTTGCATGATGGGAATAATTAGTTCCCCAGTTTACATTATTCTACTCAATAGAGGGGTGCTGTTCAATGCTGCCCTGAAAGATGACCTCTAATATGTTCTAATGTCACACAATCAAGCTTTCAACATTGCAAGACAAGAGTTATTGTTGCACTAATGTCTATCATCCAGGTCAATAGAGGGTGCTATACCATCACGCCTGGACAGTAGCCCTTTAATACGGTCTAATCGTTGCCGCCAAGCCCCGCATGGCCCATTTCGAGGCCGAGACATTATCATGCTTCACATCCAGCAGGAACACCGGTTCCCGGGCGCTGATGCGGGTCGGGTAGACGGGGCAGAGGTACATCTCGCTGGTCCTCTGCTCGTTGTAGGCAGGCTTCTCGCTGTACGGCATGCAGATGATGTGGATGATGGGGAGGAGGGTGGCGCCGTGGCGGGGAGGCGAGTCCTGCAGCTCGCCCGTCGTCTTCTCCCAGGAACAGCCCCAGACATAGACGCCGTAGACGAACATGCCCTCCTGGGGCGGGTCGCGGACCTGTATAGTGGTACAAAATAATAATTATAATAATAATAATAATAATAATAATATTCCGTTTTTGTGTAGTACATAACATGTAGCTTATCACATCGCCCTATGCACTGTACATTATTACCCCATGGTCATGACAGGTACATTTCAGCTAAGCAGCTGTGACGTGCTTAAAGCTATAAACACCTGGGTGGAGAGCAGTATAGCAGATTAAAAATGTCTTGCTGAAGGACATTAATGCCGAGTAAAGCAAAATTATTTAATCATTCATTAGTACTTTTATCTTAAACTCAACACTTTCTAAACAGCCTGTGACCGTAATTGCTAGATCAATTCATTGGACCCATATTGAGCAAAAAATTTCATCATTTTTGCGAAAACAAATATAGAATGAGACACTTAAAATAGATAAAACAAATTTAACCTTAAATTTTGAATAATCACTTTTATTGTATTTTATTTTCATTTGTTCAAATGATATACAAAGATTAGAATTGTTGGTTTCTTTTCTTGTAGAATTATATATAATTGGTATTACTTTTAATTAGTGTATTTGTCTTTTTGTACTTACATATAAAAAGATTAGTTATATAAAGAATTTGTGCTGAAAGCGAGTTTAATTTCTTATTCAATGAATATCTGTTTTTCTTTTTTCCATCAGCACAGACATGTGTAAGCAGTGGTTGAAGCAGGTACCAATGCTGAAAAAAAAAATTATTGTATAAATATTATTCAATAAATTTACATGAAATCAAATTTCACACATTCCAGTTGGGAGACTTACATGGTCCTTATCTCTTGCTGTGATCTCCGTCTGGAAGACAACAGGTTCAGCCTGTGATAGGTTGTGGCCAAAAGCCCTGATGGCATCTTGTTTCAACATCGCCAGGAGGGCCCTGGGCTGGAAAAAGGCCCCTAGCCAGTAGGCCGGGAACTTATCACGTCCCTGAGAGAAAAAGAGGAAGATGGAAGTAGGTTGGTTGATGGTGATGAAGATTATTGTACTTTTTTACATCACATACAAATGGTCATCGTGATGTTAACCCTTAAAGGGACCGAAAAGTGGCATATCGTGATGTTTTCAAGCTGGCCCGACTCGGGTAATATTCAGAAATGCCTGTATACTTTCGAAAAACGAGCATGCACGAACTGTGTACATTTCCCTATGCAGCACGCATTCAACCGAAGAAAGGCGAAATACACACGGCCCTACTTTCATCGGCAATTCTGTTCATAGCTCCATGATTGTTATTAAGCGCAGCCTTTCAATGGGGCAAGCGACTGGTATTGAACGTACATGGATTCCGAGTCCTCAGTCCGAGATATCTTGTTTTTAGCCTCCAATAGGTTAACCCATGAAAGTTGAGTAAGATAAAGATAGCTTCTGACATCAGAAGAATAGCTGGAGAGTAATTACCTCTCACAAGAAATGAAGTACAAAACAAAAGTCAAATTTTCTGTTTACGGCAACTAGATGCTTTGTGAAGAAAACCAGTTTTAGTACCCATGTTAGACATTACACTATCATTTTGAATGTGATACCTTCACAGTTTGCCATAATTATAACTTTGTTATCTTAGGCAGCAATGAGCTCGAGGCTACCAACAATATCGTGCAAATGTGTGTTCCTACCCTCATGCAACTCAAGTGTAGATAAGAGATGATATTTTGAAAGATTTCATTGATAACTCCTAATGTGTCACGCCTTTTGAACAATACCATACTCAACAAGATTCTGGGTAGGGCAATGTCTAGATATACAATATACCCTTATAACAGTGTAATATTTACTTTAACATTGCTATTAACCAAATTTATTCTTACTGTAGAAATCAGCGGAATCAGTCCCCCCCCCCCCCCCCCACGATATAGCATAGCCAAATAAGCCCAGTCTGATTAGGGTTAAGGGATATAATTTGTAGAGCAAATTTGTGCGAGCGACAAATTTAATATCATCAACAAACAATTTAATATCATCATTATTTATTTTACCTGGATAATGATCCTCTCCAGATGTTGACACCGCTGGGTGAGGTCCGTCATCCACTGTGACAGGGTCCAATTGGGGGGCGGGGCGGAGTCAGCACACATCTGACACCAGACGGTGGGGATACGGTGGTGGTAGAGGTCATCGGCTATCGCGATGAGCCTCTCCGACATCTGGTCTCCGAACGTCTCGGTGGGGTTCTCGCAGAGTGTTTTCAATCGCTGAAAACGTATTGGGATGAATAAATTAGATTTACTTATAGTTGGTCACTCACTTCTATGAAAATACACTGAAATGCGATGCCCTTTACATTTCCATCATCATTAAAATCCTCATCATCATTATCATAAATAAAATTAATCGCAATTCTCCTCCTTCTCCTCCTCATCATCATAATCTCCGTTATAATCATCATAATCCTCACATTATAGTTATCACCATCATCATAATCCTCCTCCTCCTCGTCACCATCATCATCATCATTATAATCGTCATCATCTTTATCATCATCATAATCCTCCTCCTCCTCATCATTATCATAATTGTCAACATCATCTTTTCATCATCATCATCACCACCATCATCATCATCAGCAGCATAATCTTCATCACCATCATTATCATAAATAAAATTAATCGCAATTATCATCATCATCATCATCATCAAAATCTCCATCACATCCTTGACGACCCTTGTCCAAGCCTTTCAGTTGTGTGTGTCTGCTTGGGTGACAACAGATTTTTTTTTTTTTTACAGAGTCAATAAAGCATTTATGAAATAATTTATCTATTATTATTTTTTTTAAAGTTGAATATCATACAATATATAATTCCATCATGTCATTTATTTACCTATTCATATATATAATATTTATATTAATATCAACAGATATTATGAATAAATTAATAGATAATTGAATGAATAGATATTTTTTTTTTGCCTTTAGGTTTTTCAAAACAAATCATCCATTCATTCAATTCATTTATTTGATCTCCATAGTTTGTGTATTTATTCATTTCTTCAACTTGTAACTTCATCCATGCTTATAATCATCTACTCAATAATATAAAAAGATATTTATTTGGAAGGTGAGGTTGGAAAGGACTATTACCTGGAAAGTTGACTTGATATCGGTCAGTAACCTCAACATGAGATCAATCTCCCTCAGGATGAATCGGTTGAATGGTGTGTCCCCTCCGATCTTACAGGCACGTTCAGCAATGTAGTCCTGGTATAGAAGACAGATAGGATAAAAATGCAGAACATTAACGATGTATCACTACCCAGCATCTGTAAACAGCAATTGAAGCAATTATCAATTCTTTCAGGCCTGTACAAAGTAGGGCTCTGGGGTGGAAACTGCCAGCACGAACCCCCCCCCCCTCCCCATTTCCCCCACCAAATGCCACCCATTTATTTTGCCTGTCACATCAATTTCCACGATAGAACCTTTTTCTTTTGGACCTGTTGACCTTTTTTTTCCTTTTGCTAGTTGCATCGATTTGCACCATAGAGCCCTTTTTCTCAGACTTAATGACCTTTTTTTTTGCCAAAAAAGCTTGTTTTTCCTGAGTAATACGCTTCATATTTATTCTTCATTTGCCACTTCATGAAGTATTAACTTCTCGTTCATTTCATGTTTCTTAATATGTAATCTGTAGTTTTTGAATGACAGGCACACTTCTTTCATGCATAGAAGATTAAATGAATGACTTGCTGGACCATGAGAAGGGTATAGTATTGAGTGAGAGGATTAAGAGGGATTAGTTAATCCCTACTTATTAGGTGCATTCACACTTACAGCAAACTTCGCGAAGTTTCACATCCCGAAGATAAACTTCACGAAGTTTGGTAATGTGAACACAAACTCCCTGAAGCGAAACTTCCCACAACTTTGTAGGAAATTTCCCGAACATCGAGAAACTTCCCGCGACATTTTGAGTGTGAACACAAACTTTGGGAAGTTATATCCCGTGAGCCTTAGCGCATTTCCGGTGCGGGGACATAATTAATGCGCACTGTACACAAACATGGAGTTGAATACGTTATGACTTGAGTATACCATGTAGCTCGGATATTTACGTAAGTTTTGTACGAAGCAACATAAGTACGTCCAAACTCATTCAATTTTTGTGTGAGCTTGGGATAAAGGACATTGGCGCATCGCAGAAACAAAATTCCTGATCAATCTGTGGAGCAAAATCTCCATACATTTTGATTGTTTCCACATGCGCAGTGCGTTCCAAATCTTCGAGAAGTTTCGCGAGCAGTAAATCTTCTCGAAG
Source organism: Eucidaris tribuloides (assembly GCA_001188425.1). Taxonomy (NCBI): domain Eukaryota; kingdom Metazoa; phylum Echinodermata; class Echinoidea; order Cidaroida; family Cidaridae; genus Eucidaris; species Eucidaris tribuloides. The sequence goes on along the minus strand of JZLH01S0596971.1, from coordinate 28,449 downwards.
TTTTACCCCAGTGTGAACGATCGAACCAAACTTTGCGAAGTCTTCGAGAAGATAAACTACGCGAAGATTTGTAATGTGAATGCACCTGTTGTCTTCAGAGCATTTATTAATCTGTGCAAATTGGCGAACGAAGCATCCAAGGGTTAATGTAGTATCTTTACACCACCTACCCGATTCCATCCTTTGGGTATTTTTCCGATGATGTTGTGACAGATCTCCCATATTTCCACATCTCTCTTGCTTTTGATCAAGGAACGACTGGCGCTGGCGTACACACCCATGGATGCCACGCTGGGTTGGAGGGCAGTGCCGTTCACCGATGCCACAGACGGACCTCAGGAATAAAAAAACATTTTTATGACTGTTTAATGAAATTTGTAACAGTCATCCTTCTTATCATTACCATCATCATCATCATCACTATGAACATCATCACCATCAACATCATCATCATTCTCAATATCATCCTCATCATCCTTATCATCATTAACATCCACATCATCACCCTCATCACCAGCCTCCTCATCCTCATCCTTATCATCATCCTCATCATTCTTATCATCATCCTCATCATTCTCATCCTCCTCCTCCTCATCACCATAATCATCATGATGGTGATGATGATGATGATGATCATCATCATCATTATCATCACCATTCTCATCATCCTCATCCTTGCCATCATTATATATCATGATCACCATTATCAGCCTATAGTTTTCCCAAAATATGGTGCTAACAGATTGCTACTTGTGTTATGCATGGCAGGTTTGGGTTAGGTCTTGCTAGAAGGCATGGCATTAAGAATTATCATGATCATCATCATCATTACCACCATCAACATCATCCTAATTATCATCCTCATCCTTCTCCTCCTCCTCATCATTCTCATCCTCCTCCTCCTCATATTCATCCTCATCATCATTCTCATCATCCTCCCCCTCATCCTCCTCGCTATCATCATCATTATCACCATTATCAGCCTGCATTTTTCCCAAAATATGGTGCTACCAGATTGCTACCTGTGTCAGATGTTGCACGACTGGGCCAGGTCTTTGAAAAAGACATCAACAAAAATGATAGAAGCAACAATGATGACAATTAACAAATCTGCTTATTTGCTTACCTGTAATGGGCGTGGCTGGTCTGGGCTGTAGTACATGGCTTAGGGTCTTCGTAGAAGGCATGGCATCAAGAATCTGGTTGAGCCTGGTGAACACATACTGGTCATCTCCCAGCACAGTCTAGCGAGAATTGGGGCAAAACACAGAAATCCACATTAGATGATGATTTATCTCACTAAATACTCTGGTGACTTTGTTAATCTAATGCGCATAAAGGGCTCAGCACTAGCACTTGCCTGCTTGCCTGGGGCAAGTAAATTTTGCATCTGGGCAAGTGAAAATGTTTGAATATTGATTATCACTTGCCCAAAAGGCAAGTATACATTTACAGCTCTTACATCAAGAGAGTGTTAAAGACTTGTGATTTTCAATTCATCTTCAATTTTGTGCACATGCCAATTAAGTAGAATGTAAAACACATTTTCAACAAGGTACTGTCCATAAAATATCACAATTAACAAGTATTTGCTCACTTGGGCAATTAAAAACTTTATTTGGGCAACTAAATGAAAACAATTTAAAGTTTTGCTATGTAAAACTTTAACATTTTAAACATTGTCATTTTTTTCTCAATTTGACAGCCTAAGTTTAAATTTGAATGTCACTTGATGTTTAAAACTATTAAGTTCTCAAACAAATACCACAAGATCATTACAACTGCTTTGACGTGCTTTTGTTAAAAATGTAACAATTAAAAAGATTACAATATGTGTAGAATATATTTTACAGTGTAATAATTAATAGTTAGCATGATAAATTATTGGATAGGTTTTTACGTATTGGATTAATGTCACAGTGAAATTTATAACAGATTGATTAAATACCACATATCAAGTATATATAACTGAAATATTACTCAAACATTAATAATACAACTGAAATATTTAGTGACACCCAATGACATACATTATATGGAGACAATATTACACAATCATAATATAAATGTTAACATACATGTACATTAACACTGGTACTACGAAAACAAAAGGAGACATTTCAAATAATTCCTCACAAAAGTATGACATAGTCTGTATATACCACTTTTTTCAGTAATCATGGCAAACACACAAGTGCAAATTGTCAAACAAGATGGAAACAGAAAAGAAAAAAGGTGAAATAGCAAAAGTAATAATAAACAATTATGTTTCTGTACAAATATCAACTAAAGTCAACAAAGTACTTTCATTGACTGTTGCTGCACAAAGAAAGATAACACTTGTCAATTTGAACTAAAAAAAAAACAAACAGTAGAGTACCCATCACCACTTTTAGTATTCAAATTGAACTATCTATAAACACACATCACCAGACCATTGAATAGCATGACTACGCCCTAAATACAAGAATATCAAAATCTGTTTCACTACTTATAAACATTTCACCTCATCAATGACATGTTCTTTAGTGTTAACAGCAAAGCATTCAATTTGGGTGCTAATAATTTCACATACACCATAATGTACACTTGTACAGTGTGTCCAAGAAAAAACAGAACCCCAAAACAAAAGCTTGTCGTGTGGAAGCAATGGGGCATATCATTGAAAACACATATTCAAAATAGATTTTGACTTAATTTGCTCTTTCGAATGATACACCATGTGTTCATCTCTTTCTTTTGCTGATATGCACAGTGTCAAAGCCAAAAAGTGTAGCAAATGGTTTTCGACATGAAATTTTCGAAGTCATGGTACTCAGAGATACATGAATGAATAGGTTTGCTTAATGTATCATTTGAAAGATTAAGTTAAAGTTTATTTTGAACATGTTATTTTTTTCAATCGTATGCCACTTTGCTCCTGCATAACAAGCCTTTGTTCTAGGGTTCTGTGTTTCCTGGGACGCACTGTACAGGAGACATTTTCAGTTTAGTAACAAGGTGGTTCACAAACCACGAGTCTCACCTGATTTCGCGATCAATAAAACATGCAATATGACCTTTTGAGCCCTAGATGACCTTTGACCTCTCCATCCTCATCAATCTCAGCAGAACATGAGGGCCATTCTTTGAAAGTGAAACAAATGGTCACACACGTGACAGAACTTATTTGACCTCTGTATCTCATGTAATTCCAAAGGCCTTGCCAGGAACATTGTTTTGAAATGTAAAATATACTTTTATGTCAATAGTGATCAAGTGAAAAATATTTAATGTTATGTTAATCATACTTATTTAGGGTCAGAGAGTCAAATAAGTTTTGTCACGTGTGTGACAATTTGTTTCACTTTCAAAGAATGGCCCATGAGGTATTTTCCACTGATTGTTTGATCCCAGTTTGAACAAAATTGATGCAGAAATACTTATTTTAACTTTTGACCCAGATGACCTTTGACTCATTCATCTCATCAACACACATGCGATTCACCAAGATCATTTGTACTACCAGTAAGTGTGAATACAATTGATGTAGAAATAAAGAAATGAGAGCATGGCCTCATATCATTTGACCTTTTGACCCCTAGACACTTTTGACCTCATCATCCTCATCAACACAATGTGGTATTACCTAAGGATCATTTGTACCAAGTGTGAACACAATTGATGCACAAACAAATTAATGAAGCAGTAAAATATAATCTCATATCATTCGACCTTTTGACCCCTAGATGACCTTTGACCTCATTATCCTCATCAACACACATGTGGTATTATCCAGGGATCATTTGTACCAAGTGTGAACACAAGTGATGCAGAACTAAAGAATGAGAGCATGTATTACGCATGGCCTCATATCACTTGACCTTTGACCCCTAGATGACTTTGATCTCACCATCCTCATCAACACATGGTATTACCCAAGGATCATTTGTACCAAGTGTGAACAAAATTGATGCACAAAAAAGGAAATGAGCGAAAGTTAACAAATACTTTAGAACTAGTACATTCTATGACAATTGACCTCTAGATGACCCCTGCATGACCTTTGACCCCAATTACCCTTAGTCCCACCCACTGATCATGTTACCAAGTTTGGTTTGAATTGAAGCAACACATTTCAATTGACAGTCATTTAACGAAACTTTAACCAAAATGAGCGGACATACTACATACTACATACAGAAAAGTAGATTCATAGTCTCTTCCTGAACACGTCAGGCGAGACAAAAATAAGACAGGTCTAGTTGCTACTGACTAACCTGAATGAAATGTTTCATCTGGCAAGCTAATTATGATGTACAGTTTTCACACACAAAATGTCATTTGAAGCCTTTCCAACTCTTCTTTCCTTTTTTTGATTCAGTACTAGCGACAATGAATGTATTTTACACTCGTGTAAAAGGTTATCAAGTACATCCTCAACACAAAATGCACCTTGACTAATGTAATAAAGGTGCTTGCTTACATTCCTTGAATCAGCATGCATAATCTCTCGCACATATTCATAAAAATAATAATACATGTATTATATTATTATGTATTAAAAAAATATACTACAGGCGACTCCCGTTATAACGAAAAGTCCTCGGGACTGACAGTTTGTTTCGTAGTATCAAAAATTTTGTTATAACCAAACAGTGAAAGTATATAAAGATATATAACGTAATTTTGAGACTGATTCTTTTAACAAGCATATTGCTCGTTGTAACAGGAATTTTGTTTTAATCGTGTTCGTTATAACGGAGTGCACTGTATTAGAATATGATAATAATTTCTTTATGATTGAATAAAAGCTTGGAATTACTGTGTTCACAAGACACAGATGCCCCCTTTACATGATCAGAAAGCATTTTTCTAGTTCTTTGAGTGTGTATTCATGTCATCTACCTACACACCAAAAGTTATTAAAATTTGTCCAGTATCTCTCAATTACGTGTGGAAACCAATTTACTATATAAATGAGAATATTTCCTATTACCTTTGACCTATGGACTGGCCAAATCTGAATTTGACCTGTACTTTCCAATGTCATCTACCAAGCTACACACCAACTTGTTTAAATTCCTGTTACATCTATTGACGGTGCAGAAACGCAATTTGGAAGACAGGCAGGGGCCAACGCTTTTATGCCCCCCCCCCCCCACCCCCAACTTTGTCTGCGTGGTCGGCATAATTATCACTGATTTTTTTTTTCAGTAACTCTGGAAGCAATACTCACACTGTAGTGGACAAAAAAAAGTATGTTTAACATACTAACATTTTAATATCAAGAACTACTGTATATCTTCTCAAGTGTCTTAGCATAACATTCACGTTCTTTTTCATTTTTAATTTTGCCAAAACTTACAATACAAAAGATTAGGTATAATACCATCAGAGGAATTTCCCACAGAATAACCACAGATTGATACAAATGTTGTCCAAGAATCGTGTGTATGCCAGAAAAAAGAGAAACAAATACCACGTGAATATTTCAACAAACCCCCAGTCTTGCAAAGGACAAAAAAAATAAAAGGAGATAATGTAGAGATACTTATTCTTACCTTGGCCCAGCAGTTATCGTCAGACTTATTAATAAACATTTAAGAGACAAAATTTCAAATATTTAGATGTTCGCAATTTGTAAAAAAAATCAACTACTTTTGCTTATCAACTTTTCAATGATATAAATCTCAAGGTCTTATTAGACAATTAATGAATGATTGATTTGAATTGTGGATTGAAAGAGTTAGTCTTGCTACTCTTAAAGTATGTTCCAAATATTCAAAGGATGGGGGTGCAAAAGAAAAGTTAATTTCTATAATAATATCAAGAGTTTACTTGTACGAGCGAATCTCTCACATGAATTGTTACACCAGAACGATGCAAATTAGCAATAAATATAAGCCAGCAAATCAAAGAATTAATATTTTTCTAAATGGTTTCTAGCCAGCCGATGCCAACACAAATCAATTAACAACTAACTTTTATGACTTAAAGCTATTAACTTTGACTACTTTGATCATGCCTGTTTTTAAAGGGAATCATTTCTCTATATCACATCAAAATTCTGTGATGTGGACATGGTTGCTACACAATTTTGATATGGATAATTTGCAAACTGACTGTGTAAATTCCGAGCAAAATATTTCTCTCCTCTGACTGAAAGTGCTAAGTCCAATTCAGAAGGTATTTAAATAATTCATATGCAGCTTGTTTCTGAAAATTCTTTCGTTCACACAAAAGTTAGAAAATATAACTGGTATGATTTTCCAGAAACTTTCGCATGTCAGTACATTTGGGAAACTATCTAAATGTACTTCAAACAAATGGAAATGTACACACACATTAAGACTGCAAATATCCAAATAATCAACTTCATATTCCTTGAGAACAACTCAACAAAGAACTGAAATGTTACACCAGATTTCCAAACTTTATCAAAGCAGGGACAGCCTCCACCAGCTTACTCAACGAACAAAAAAAGAAAAAAAAAAGAAAAGAAAAATAACATCCACTCATCTGCGTTGAAAACATCAGGAGTAACTAGCGCTTCAGCTTACAAATAAATGCTTCAGGTACAAGTAATGCTTCAGGTCACATTCGTTTACTGGTGTGACAATACAATTGTGTTTTAGTTTTGTTTTACAGTTACAGAGATTCACCAAAAAAAAACATAACCATTTTGAAAACCAACCATCTCAGGGGACATTTGCTTGAAAATAAACCGTTAGAATCGGATGATTGTTGCCATGCAACAGACTTTACATAACACATCTTCCAACATATCCCCAACATCATCATATATATACTATCACAACAAAAGAGAAAGATACCCTAATACCATCCACAAAAATGTATAGAATGATGTTATGATGATGTAACATTTAATGCCGACAATTTTTTCTTCGGAATCATGCATCAATTGCCCACATTCTTTTACAGCTAACAGTGTCAAAATATCAGAAAGTTGAGCTCAAGCAAAGAAATCACAAACTTCAAAATGAAAGTGCTTTTTTCCCCAGAAGAGCTGTGCCTTCACTTCATCTCAACCATTTCTACACCAAGTACTCCTAAACTGTGACACCTCCAGAATTCCCAACATACATACACATATTGATCAATAGCGACAAATAACCAGATATACTGGCACACATACACAGAATTTGTCCCCCCCCCAAAAAACAGAACTTCATCAGATGTGCCTAACAATTGAAGATCTGTGCACCCAACAAGCTAAAATACTCCCTAAAGTCAAAATAGGAATCCTAAACGTGAATATCCCAAAGATACGCAAATAAATCAGAAGTACTATTCCCCTACCTTTAATTCGATGGCAACAGCATACTATCGTACAATAAAACAACAAACGATAATCTATTAATTATCATTATAGTAATGCTCTTTTCACTTTTTCCATCTTTTCATGTGCAATCATATCATTTATTAATTCATTTGATGTTTTATCAAGAGAATGGTATGCATGATTCCTTTAATTGTAATTAGCCAATACAACACAGTAAGGAGCAGAGAAAAATGACTTGACCAAATAAGCCATTTTACTACAAACACATAAGAATATAATCTTTCTTAAATTATGGACTCCTACTCCACTTTAGAATTTAACATAGTGCAAAGCCATAGAAATAATAACTAACAACAAAGGTACTGATTCGCAAGATAAAATACTTCGTGGGAAACAACCCATTTCTGCACAGACCACAAAACACAGAGTTTTAAATTACAACAAACACATCAACATTTACAACCTTGACACAAAGATGTACTATACCATGTATTATACAAATATACCAAGCTGTGAGTAAGTATAGGGAAATTATCTATTGGAGGAGGGACTGGCATTATTTTTCGACGGCCCGAAGCCCAGAGGAAATATTTACTGCGAGTCCCTCCGAAGAAAGATAATTTTCACTATAGCTTTGAACTTAATCTTGTATATTGTTTTATATCCTCCCACTTAAATAAAATTGAATAATAGATGCTTAAGCGAACCTGAAGAGTAGTGCTATTAAATGATATATCGCAGTTCTGCTTTCCCGAAACGGAAATGTTTCTAACGCAATGACCAATTTCTGTGCAGTGCAGTATGCACGCAGCCTGCAACGTTGCCTGCGGCTGCGTAGTAAGCCGCAAGCCGTACGCGAGTGTGAGTTATTTTTGTGTAAAATTCCGCATTTCAAATCTTATTGATTCAAATCGGCAGCTAATAATCCGAAGGTCAAACGGTGAAATCTTCATTGTAACACCAATGAATGTACTTGTTTAAAAATAACATCAGAAAGAAATAACATGTTAATTAGTATACTAAAATTATCATTTTGAGTTTCGCATGTCCGAATGAGACGCATTTTGATTTGCGGGGTAATGAGCATGCGAGTATGCGGAGTGCTGCCGAGAGCAAACATAATGAGTGAAAGAATATACGGACTTGGCGAGGATTTTAATTATCTTAGTGAAATTATTTTTGATCGTAACTTAGCATCAATCAACAACCTGCGATTTAAGAAAATGCTCATGAATATTCATAGAGGATATAAATATATATAGTATATAGTATAATATATATACTCATTGCTAGAATAATTTTAGTTTCATATTAACCATCAGAGACTGATAAATTATGATTAAAGTAATCATACGTCCTAGACCCTAGCGCGCGATATCTTGTTCTTGTCTCACCGGAGTAACCGATTATGATGTAATTAAAGTGCCAAATATTAGAAGTACATAAACTTAGTTTCCCTCTGGATCACATACCAGCTTTAAAAATTAATGACTATATTCATACACAATGCTTGTATGACAATATATGGACTAGTGGTAATACTGAGGCTGAAAGTATAGCTGTATGCTAATAATTGCTTGGATAAATAAAGTCTGCCATTTTTTATAAGATATCTAAGAGATTAAAGTGATAGGTTAAATTGTGGAGCCTTAATTTAAAAAAATGTCAAATTTTTGATATCTGAACTACTGTAATAGTAAGTGTTCATATGGACATAATAAACACCTAGAATAAAAAACGTTTGGGAAATTACCAGCTACAATGCAAGTTAATCATGAATAACAATTAAAACTGGGGCGAGTTAAATATGCCTAGGGTGTACACAACCAGTAAGTCTATGGGAGAAAGTCGGGCATGTGAATCGATCAACTTACAATTTCACTTTTTTTTCAAAGCACTAAAATAATACATTTTGAAATACCAATTTTTTCAGGGCCGTCATTTTTACACCTCATCAAAGAGCCACTGGGTAGCATGGGGAATCATGTAGTCATTTTTTTTACTGTGGTAAATGGTTAAGCCAATAATTTAATTATTAATGAATCATATTACATACAAGCCAGGGTTCAGTTAACAGTAGCCAATGGCTCAGCAAAAATCACGCCGGACAGCCAAAATCCAAAGTAACTAGTCCGCATTGCTAGCCAAAATATTTAAATAGGTTGCATTAAATAAATGAAAAAATATTCAATTTTTTTGGGGGGGGGCAGGCGGGATGGGCGGCTTGATCAAAATTCTGGTGGATCTACTTAAAATTTAAGCTAACGTAGTCCGCTCTGGCTAGTTATTAAAAAAAAAAAGTTTAAGTGCGAACCCTGCAGCGCCAGTTAATTTAAACAAGCATATTGTATTTTTTAACAAAATTTTTCGGGTGGAACAAAATTTATATTGACTTTCCCATACACAAAAATTTTTAGAATATGCACTGGAACAAAAAAATCGCTTAATTTTGACCTTTCTACAGAATATGAATCCTAAAGTTAAGTTTCAAATCTGCAAAAAATATTAGAATATAAGAGCTAATCAAACACACAGATGACTGCTTTGTCATATAACTATTATCTCACTACTGTATCAAAAAAATCATTACAATTAAATATATCATCACACACAAATTTGATTGTAGTTAGCTAGACACTTATAATAATAGGATTCTATGAGTCATTGAATCAACCCCAAAACAAGAAATTATCAGAAAAATGACAATGAGTAAGTTGAAACTAGAGCGACAAATTCTTACCACAATACGCCATATCATCGATATGAAGATTAGAAGGAATGAAGTGCAAATATTTAGGAAGGAGTATATGGATGATTTATGAGGATGGGAAAATGAAAGATGACAAAGTTTTTTGTCCTAATTCAGATATCGATCTAAAGATATCATTCATTGGCAATATAATATGTAAAATTAATATATGAACAGAACATGCATAATTATGAGAATATAAAGCCCAAGTATGGTTCTTGGACGAAAGAATACAACTTTTTCATCACTCTTTCAGAATTTATCTCTCTCTT
>JZLH01S0596967.1:16236-34869 GCA_001188425.1 Eucidaris tribuloides | reverse complement strand
CCGCTCAGCTTCGGCGGCTTCATTGTTGAATAGCCAATTAGCGTGCAGCACCCTATCCAGTTAGTGGGGAGATCAGTGGTTATAGTTCAGTGGTTCACGATCACACGGCGCGGGCTCTTGGATAGAGGGCGCAGGTGTACAAACCAGTTAACTTTGTGAGTGCAGTATAATAGGAGCGGGGGGAGGGGGTGCGGTATTAGCCCTTAGGCAACTTGTTTGGAAGGAGTTATAGGGAGGGTATAGATATAGCATGGACCCTACGGGTCCATGCTACCACAAATGGACTGAGCACGAAGGAAAACAGGTCGAAGTGATATATTGCACCTGTCAGAGCGCTCTTACTTTCCCCTTACAGATTTTACGACCTTCTCCAATTACGCGATGTTTACACAAGGGCCCCTTGCCAGGAACACGACCGCCGGCTATCGCTACGGCCCTCTCTCGATAGAATCATGGATAGGTCGACGTAGCAGACGATAAGTTTACCTCTTTCAACATGCATACAGCTATCCCATCGTGCAATTGACAAATTACTTCCGTTTATATCGTGAAGCTTTTTCGTCAATTCTGTGCCATACAATCTACACTTTATTCTCCAAAAAAACCGAAAAAAATCCGATTTTCCCCGGATTTTCTACGAATTTTTCGACGCATCGTATATTCTGAGGTATGTACTCCACAAAAGGTGTAACTTAGTGTCAATTTTATCGCTAAAATTTACATTTTAAGCATTGTCGTCCTTGATTCTTTGTGGTGAATGTGTAAACTTTGACAAATTCCCTTTACAATGATCAGCTCCGTATTTCTGTCCACCAATGCCCACCCTTTCAAATTATTTTTTGAAAACTTGCCTTCAGATACAAATTTTTCAAAAACAACACTGCTCAAGCCTCCTCGATGAGACTTTGTCGCGCTGATCCGTCGCATTCCTAAGAATCTCCGTGTGGTGGCGTCGACTCTTTGTGTAGTCCCTCTCGTAGCTTTTCGTGTTGTAATTGTTGAGACGGTGTTATTAGTTGAGTATGAACTTCTAAACGACATCTAACGCTAGACCCTATGACTCTTTGGTAGAATTTTTAGATTTGTTATCAAGTTGGGCTCATATTATTCGATGATTTACGCCAATCATAGATGGGTACCACTTCTGAAACTTTGAGCGTGGTAGACCCTATACGATAACTCAAAATGTTACGTGTGTTTGTTAGATCTTACTTAAAAATCATTTTTGGGGGGGAAATCCAAACATAATTTTCCAACAATTTAGTCAACAATGACATGTCAATGAAATGAGTATTTACAACAATTTGGTAGTGAATACATCTAGGCTAGGGCTTCTTAGATTCAAACAAACTCACTACCATCATTGTCTAGATATTTGTTTGGATTTCACAAAACTTAGACTTTATCTAGTAAAAACTTATTTTGAGTTATAGAGGTCTAGTTAGATCCAGATCTATGCCAAGTTCAAAGTACTTCAAAGTAAGTGCTTAATTATAAAACTATTTTTTTTTTTTAAATATTGAAGAAGGAAAAAATTACTTTGACATCTTGCTGACTCAGATTTGTTTGAAAGTGAAAATCTATGTCTTTTTCTATTTTACATGCAGGAATGCATGATGGAATATCATGCCAGAGAACTCCAGAAGTTGTGCAGACTGTGTCGAGCAGTTATTAAAAGAGACAAGAATAGGACGCCCTGTTCCAAGGCTAAATATTCTCGGGTTTTGAGTGACGTCCTGGAAATTGAAGTTGACAACGAAGACGCTTCAGTGTATCCACCGTCTCTATGCCGAGCGTGTGATATGAAGATCGATCGCTATAGAAAAACAAAATCGAAGTCAAAAAAATTGAACATTAACCCAGCGCGGTTCACACCCCACCAGCCTGATTGTTCAATATGCGGGGATGAAGCAACACAAACAGCTGTTCTACAGGTATGTGAGAATTTAGGTAGGTCGTCTGGCTTACTACAAAGCAAGCAATGTGACAGAACATTATATATTTCTGTTCGACCATCTGGCACCGGTGTGAAAGTAGTGAAATGTATCACAGTTTATCCAGATCTCGAATGGTCTCTTTCTGTGTTTGGACATGAGGTGAACGTGAAAGAAGTTGGAGTGGACCGAACACTGACAATGGATAATGCAGAAACTTTGTTTGCATTTACCGCCGAAAGAACTGTGTGTAAAGGCATTCCAGACATGGTCGAGGAGGCCTCTAGCAGAAATATCCATTCAGCGTATGTGGAAGAAGTGGGAGAATTCTCGTACAGAGACTGTACGTACACAAAGACTGTGCGCCACAAACTATGCAAACTCCTACTCTCAAATGAAGAAGTGTGTGCAGTATGTAAAACGTACCGATCGGACATAGTTTCGATGAGAAAAAATGAAAAAAGGGAAAGCGTAAAGGCAACATCTCATGCTAAGCTCACATCTTTATCACGTGAAGAACTCATAGAGCGCTGTAAATCCTTGCAGGAAGAGCGAACTGAACTGACCCGAAAAAACATGGCATTGAAAAAACACATGCAGCATCTAATCAATGAAGAAGGAGTAACACTTTCACAAAAACAAGCAGACGTTGTGCTACAATGTGTGGACAGACTGGAGGGACAACTCAAGGAAGACACCCCTGAAAGGCTTCTTTGGGAAGAACAGTTAAAAGCTGTGAAAAACAAAAGAGCATGCGATGGCATCCGGCCATCATTCGTTGGTGCATTTCGATAAATTCGAAATCGTCATCAGCATATAAAGTTCTGCGAGAAGCAGGATTTCTTCGTCTTCCGCACGAGAGCACACTGAAACGATATACGAATTATGCTGATGCTACAGTTGGTATCCAATATGATGTGCTGGAAACACTGATTGAGGAGGTAGACTTATCTAAGCCGCAAAATGCAAACGTGTCACTCATCTTGGACGAAATGAAAATAAAATCGGGATTAGTATACTCTGCATCATCTGGAGAACTTATCGGATTCACCGATGTTGGCGATGTTAACAACGAAATCCAGGAATTTGCAAGGAGAGTGAAGGCTAAGGATGGAAAACCAGAAGAACAACTAGCCAGCCACGCATTCACAATCATGGTTCGAGGACTTTTTCAAAATTTCCAACAGCCAATAGCGTTTTACCCCTCATGTGCCCTGAACAGCAGCGATATTTATGGAAGTGTCTGGCATGCAGTATCAGTGGTGGAATGCAGAGGTCTGAAAGTAAGATGTTTGGTTGCAGATGGAGCACAGTCGAATAGAAAATTCTACAGGAGTAGTGCTGGTCTGGACTGTGACATTCCATTTTGGACTGTCAATCCCTTTGACAAAAGCAGGAAGGTATACTTCTTTTGTGATGTACCACACTTATTGAAAACTACCAGAAACAACCTTGAGAACTCTGGATATGGAAGAAAAAGCAGGAACCTGAGGGTAAGTATAGTCCTATAGTCCTATATTCATTTACAGTGTACTGCTAGTAATCATATTTATTTGCAAATGTGTAGAAAAGGGTGAAAAGATGGTACAATGTATCTAGTCTCAACAGTAGAGATTTTATGAAATGAAAGGGGGAGGGGGGGGGGCAAAAATGATACCCTTGGGCGAATTGTAATAAAGGGCCCACATAATTTTATCTATTTTCATCACATTTATCATTTGAATAGGTTTGCAGGTAGTATAATCTATAAAAAATGAAATAAATAAGTTTTAAACAATCTAGGGGGAGCAGGATATGCCTCCACCCCATTGTCTAGTATATCATAGGAATAGATCCAAACCTAGATTAATAAACTGCCTGCATTAAAGTGACGGGACATACATGTCAGAAGTGTTATCTGCTGAAAGGTATAATAGTCAATTATTCATGCATTACTGTATGTTCTTACTGTTTTTTGAAAAACAAATATGAATAACATATTCTAATCTTTTGTTTCAGTTTGAAGGAAAAGATGTGCGTTGGACCCATCTCTTGGAGTTGTACGAGTGGGATTTACAAGAGACTCATCTCTCACCTAGTCTCCGATTGCTTCCGCGCTTAACTCATGAACATCTCCACTTGAATCCCTCCCTCAGAATGAGAGTAAAACTGGCTGCACAGGTTTGTACTTAAGGACCCTTTTTTAAGACTCTTTTTTAAATATAAATGCTTAATCATGTACATTAATTTAGTACATGTATGATTATTCAAGCACATTCCTACATGTACTTCTTACAACGACTGTAAAGTTTGTAGGATAACCCCCCCCCCCCCGGGGAAAAACTAAAAGCATTCATGTACAGTAGAAACTCATTATAACGAGGACCTAACAACCATGAAAATTACCTTGTTTTATCAGGTTTCTCATTGTATCGGGGTACAAAAACAAAGAAATCTAAAGAGTTGGGATCTGCAAAATCACCTTATTGTAACAGGATTTTGTTATATCCGACCACTTTATATGGAGGTTCCCCTGTAAAAACATTTTTAAAACTGATTCATTAAAACAAAGATTATGATAAGATAATGATAATAAGTAAATAAATAGAAAAATTTGAGACATAAATGAAAATAAAAATAAATATCATCATAACAATGCATAGATAACAAAACCTTGATACAAACTTTGAAATAAAACGTTTTGTGTAAGGATTTAAAACAATTGTTAAGCTTTACAGGTTTTTTTACTTAACTTGCAGATCCATCTGTTTAATGATACTGTGATTGTTTCATTTTTGCTACAGGTTCTCAGCAAGTCGGTTGCAAATGCAATGGAAGTCATGAAGAAGCCGTACATGGATGGTACTAAAAAATTCATCCTTATGTTCGATCAATTCTTCGATTGTTTGAATGTCTCGGGCCCCTACCAAGGAATCAGGAAACGGAACCCATGCCTGCATCCGTATAAAAGTGTGGACGACTGGAGATTCAAGGTATATTAGTTTGATAATGTATTTTGCCTCTGTATTTTTTCAAAAGCGTTAAGGTGCTTATAGTAGCATAATATGGCAGTAATACATGTAAGTGATCTGTTTGTGGTCTCCAACTTCAACAAATTTTACCAGGGTACATGTATCAGGCAGATTGATATGTAGTGATTTTATATGAATATTTTTACATGACATTTTTTTTTAGCTGTAGTTAAGCTCTCAGTTATTGAAAGTGATATGTTTTCAGTTTTAAAGTATCTGAGCTACATGATTCCCCATGCTACCAGTGTCTAAAAATGAAGCCTTGAAAAAATTGCAGTTTAAGACAATCATTAAGTGCTTTAAACAAGTGAATATCATTGAGAGACCATTCCTGCTTTCCCTCATAGACTGTTGTGTTGCAGAATTACCCATCAGCTGAGAATAATTAATGTGCCAATTTGTATCTGCACATACTGTACTAATGACAGAATAACTATCCAAACTTTTGTGTTCAAGTGTGTTTATTTGTCCATTCAAACTCTGTCAGATATGTCAGATAGCAAAGTTTGTCAATTTTTTATACAATTCTTCCACAGTGTTACATGTACATGTATATAGCATCTGTAACCAATACCACTTCAAATCCATGTATATATTTATTGCATTTTCAGTGGCTCGAGGACGAATTTCTAAAGTACATCAAAGACTGGGAAGAAGAAGTGTCTGTCACTCCAAACTTGACTGCCCAGGAGAAGGATAGGAGGTGCATTAGCCGAGAAACTCGCGAAGGACTGAAGATAACAGGTAATGTTATAATTGATGTATATTTCCCTCTTTTTTTCTTAGAATATCCCATTCTTTTTCACAATTTGGAAATGCAAACTACAAAGAAACCTTTTTATAGTTGTTACTTAGCAAGCTGCCCCTCCCCCCAACACGTTAAGCATCCTTTGCTTGCTATGCTTATGCACATATAAACTGAAGGTCCCTTAATTCTTCACTCTATTCTGTAGTACAAGCTACAAAATATTCTTTTCAAATTTTTTAAAATTGATTTTCATTGATATTAAACCAATCATGTATTTGAATTATTAAATGTGTTTTTTTTTCTATAAATTTCATAAATGTCTTATAAACATTTGGACACAGCTTTATCTGTTAGAGAGGATTGCATTTTTATACCTCTGCTGGAAGCTTCATATTTTGGGTAGTTTGTCACCGTCAGCCTGTTACCAGTTCTCGTTACCACGATAACTCAAGAACCAGTGATCAGATTTTAACTGGACTGGGTCAGGTCTGTACTACATGTATAATGCAAAGATGAAGTATTAGATTTTGGAGTTGATAACTCAAGAATAGCTGATCAGATTTCAAGGTAACTTGGGTCAATATGGTCCATGGTGCAAAGCACTGATAAACTGATTAGGATTTGAAAAGTTATAGGTCACTAGGACTATGTCTGATTTGGTCCCATTGCCGTGGTATCTTTAGAAATTCTTATTTCTGAGATTGGGTATGTACACTCATGCATATGAGGCTTTGGAATTTAGATTGAATTCAGTGGGACTGCACACTGTGGAGACATATCCATCGGCTGCACACAGTCAAACTGCTCTTGTTATTTTATGGGGAAAAAAATGTTTCCTTTATATCAAATGTAAACTCACAGCATAAACTTTAAATACAACTCAATAAGCTGAAAATCACATAGCTGCAATGCAAATTTATCACATTGAAGAGAAAGGTTTACAATGAAATAACTTGTTTTGAAATTTTGTGTGTTTTATTCCCACTTTCTCATATTACAGTGAAGTCATTCATTCAGCTAACAACGGAGCTCCTTTCAGAACCAGGGGTCGAATACGTCTTGAGCGAGAAGTTTTCTCAGGACCCGCTCGAAGAGTATTTTTCGAAGCAACGTGGTGTGGGTGGCAGCCATGATAATCCAACAGTGATGCAGTTTGCCCACAATATTCTGTCTCTCCAGGTAGCTGGATCATCAGTAAGAGCGTCAAAGGGAGGCAACGTTACAAACATCATAGACCAGTCAACAGCAGACATGTCGGATAAACCGCTGCCGAGAGCCAAACGTGTAAAGAAAAATTAACTTTGTAAAGCATTGGCTTACAATTTTAACATCACATCGGTGTTTTGCAAGACAATTTCATTATGGACCCTACTTTTTTTCTGTTTTTAAACAAGTTTGAAATTCAATTATTTTCTACCTAACATGTGGCATGGTCATTTTTAGAGTTTGTATACTCTTGTCTTGGGCATTGTGCATGTCTTGCTTTAATGGTTTCTTAAAACGCGTATCGATGAGATTTGGAATTTGGAAAGAAGCAATCAGGTGGTATGCATATGTATTCATAGTTACAGGACAGACTTATAATTCTGTTAATGGGAATAATCGGACATCAAAACATGAACTCGCCCAATTAGCTTTATAAAAATTTAATTTTTTACCCGTTTGAAGTATTATACACATATGTTCATGTATTCAATGTGTGTGTACAGTGGACTTCCAGTATAACAAACTCATGGTAAAATTACTTTTTATATTGTGGATGCAACACCATAAATACCCAAGGATGGCAAGGAAGGGGCGGGGGCAAGTTGTTTTGTTTATTGTTTTCTAAGTAATGAAAATATACAGGAATTTTTGTGATTTTCTCAAATTTTGCCCCCAACCAACCCCCCCCCCCCAACTATTTTCACTGTTTGACGTTTCCACTTCACTTTTTGGGCTGCAAATTTTTGGCCATAACTTTTCTTTTTTGGGGGGAGGGGAGCACTGCAAACGTTTTTCACCGAGACCACCAACAACACCCCCCCCCCCCCATCCCACGTAACTTTTCAGCTGCTCACTTGGCTGAGAATTTTCCCTGTGAAAAATTTTCACGATAGATATCGCCACCTCCTCCCACCCCAAGATTTATTAAACCCTTTTGCCTTCCCATTGAACACTTTGGGGAAGTCATGTACAGTGAAATTTTGATTTACGGGACCAAGAAATGTACATTTTATATTTTACATATTTGTATTTTCTTTGTTGTACAATTTCAAGATGTTTATCAGTGTTCTGAATAATGTGAATGCACTGTAAGTATTGACACTTTGTTTCAGGGAATTAGTCACTTCACACTTTCACAGCGTTCACTAACCTTCTCACATTTTCAAATACACGTTAACACATTCTGAATAAAGCAGTCTTCACAGAAAACATGTAGCAGGTAATTTTGTTTATTGGATGATGAACATGTCATATGGATGCTACTGTTTCTAACGTCCGAGTCTTCGCAGACAGGACAACAATTGAGATGTTTTGCATGATACATGTACATGTAGTATTAGTCTCAAAAGATTATGTTGGAAAAGTTTTAGCTATTCTATTGTAAATTACTGGTGCTTAAAATTTTTGTTTTCTACTCATTAATTTTGTTCTGACACAAGCCTAGATTCTGCCAAGACAGGTACATGTACTGTACTGGAAAAATTTGTGTAAAATTATGTATAGCTTGCAGAAGTAATTTTTACAATATCAATAAAGAGTTTATTTTCAGTTTCATGCTTTATCATGCACAAAAGTATAGTAAAAACAAAATATATAACACGTGAAATGAATGTTGTTATTATTGACAAGTTTGTGGTTACAAGTTATGAATAATAAATTCATGTTTATTTTCATAAAACACAAAGTAAAAATATACAATATGTGTATCTCAGGTAATCTTTTAGTCTTGATATTAAGTATGTTATGTACACTGTACATTAGTATATGTACATGTAGTTCAAACAGGGAATTGGTTAGCATTTTTTTTTACGAATCACCTTCATGGAAAAAAGTAATAAGTTCAAATTTAAGATATCTCTTTTTGACAGGTGATATGTCGTTCATATGCTCTGTAATACACTCAGTATATGCATTTTTTTTATGTATGTAGGACTTATAATTAAAATGTCATACATGTATATATTGATATTGTACATACTGAATTTTATTTAATAATGCAAATGACTTTCAACTGGTTAGCCAAACAAGGCTACAAAGGTACTACACTGTGCATGTTTCTACATTATGTCGTATTCCAATATAATCCCTGATTGATACAACTCAAAATCAGAAGTACAGTATTTACAAATGTCACATGTATGTTTCTTTAGTCCATTGTCATGATTCAAGGTTTACTCCTTAATAATTTCAATAAAAAGATTAAAGACACAAGCAAACATTGTGGAGCTTCAATACAAAATATCAAATTGTGATATCTGATCTACATGTACATAAAATTTCGTAGTGCTTACATGCAAAGGACGAGCATGTTTGAAATTATCAAAGTGAAATTCATTACTGGTAACCAAAATTTGGGGAACACCATGTATATATGTAAACATGTACTACAGTATTACAATTTAATAGCCTTCACTTGTCAAAATCACATAAGTCAAATAATTGCTCAAGTCAAGGGCCTACAAAAAGGTCCCTTTTCTGCATTTCTCTTGTTTAAGGTCTCCCAGAAGTAGAAATTTGTATTGGTCAAAGCTACTTCTTCAGTCACAATTCAACTTACTCAAGGTTGACTGTATATAAAGCAACTTATACGATACAAAGAAGTCCTTGGGACCCATGATATTGTTCTTTGTAATGAAATTTCTTTTTATCAGGGTTGCAAAAACAAAATAACAAAGGAAATCCTCCAAGATGAGACCAGAGATTTTACTTCTTAAGCAATGAAATTTTGTTTACATGACAGTCACTCTCGGATATAAGAAGTCCTTGGGACCATCAAATTGTTCTTTATAAATGAAAATTCTTATATCAGGGTTGCAAAAACAATAAAATACAAAGGAAATCCACTGGACGCAGAGATTTACTTCTTTATAATGAAATTTGTTATATCAGTGTTCTTTATAACGAGAGTGCATGGATTCAGGGTTTTTTATAATGAGAGTGCACTGTATACATTTTATGTTTAGAATATTGGTATTTAAGTACAGTATATGAATAATACAGTCTTGAGATACACATGTATGTACATGTATGAGTATGTACAGCATGTACATTATAAAAAGTTAATAAATTTGAATGTTTTGACAACAGCTAAATTTCAATTTCTTATTTCTTTCCAGTGAAACTTAAATCTGATTGAACACTCATTCAGCGGTTCAGTTCTTTTCGTAAACTTTTTTCTCCTCGTTTTGATGCCGAGTCTCTTTTTCTCAGCTCCAAGTACACTTTCACAAAGGCATGTACCCTAATTTTCACCCAGTAATTGATCACAGAAACAAACAATGGTTCCCAATCAACCTTCCCTGACCTTCCTGCGATAGCTTCCTCCCACAACTTCCGTACAAATTTATCTTCCTTCAGTATACCAATCAGTTCTACCTTGACATTACTTTTCCTTAAGCTTCCCATTCGGTTTAGTTGCAGGGTCTGTTGGGTTGTCTTCTCCATACACATGAATAAACGATAGATGCTATCAGTAACGTGGAATAACCCCCCTCTGTCCTGGATATTGATCCACACATTTGTATAGTTTAAAAATGAGGTAGAATCAATCTCATCCTTCCTCCAGGAAGATAACAACTGTACATATTCTTGAGCAGTTTCAGATGATTGTTTAGAGTATCTTTTAATAAGATTAACGGGCACATATCCACTGATATATCTGATAGCAAGTAAATCCTGCTCAGTTAGGTTTACACTGGGACTGGGAGCACTTCCTTCCTTCAGTTCTGCAGCATTTCGTTCAGTTACAAGCGCTAGTAATAGTAGCCGGAGTATGTGCTGCAACAGCAGTTGTTCCACGATGTGCTTTGTGTGGACATTACAGGAGTCCAAAAGATTTTTCCACTGAGCAGATAAGTTATCGCTCGTTCGATATTTGTGAAAATTCTTCCACATGGTTTCATGACTTAATGGGCCAACTGGCAATCGATCCCCAGATGTGGCAACCCCCCACATGTCGCTGGTAACTTGTTCACAGAATAATTCAAACGATGCATCATTGGTACATTGCATAAGAGACTGTGATAGGTGGATGACGTCTTGTCCGAATCCATGCTTAGTCTTGAAGTCTTTGTGATTCTGAACACCACCTACTATTTCTTTCATGCGTTCCACCTTTGTCTTCAAGACGAAATCTTTTGTCAGCGTAGATGGCCTGTATACTGCAAAAAAAAAAAAACAACAACAAAAACCCAACAACGTGTTTAGTTGAAAATTAATAGTAAAAGATTCAAGTTCTGTCCTGCATTGACAGCTTCAGGCAAATTGCTAAATACATTTTTTGTTGTCATCTAGTAAGGCATTCTTATACACTAAAAAATTGTTTGCATAACTATTTGTCATTACAGAACACATTTTCAATATTTCACGTCAACAAACATCACCTAATGGGAGAAGACAAAAATGTGAAGAACACAGCAAAATCTGGAAATAATGATTATTTTCTTGTAAAAAAAAATCCTTTCATATACATGCAAATATACTCAAGAGCAAACATTATTTCACAATGGGATGTTCAAAATACTAGACCTTGTCACTACCTTGATTAAATATTCATTTAAAAAAATTATTAATGCAGTTGCATTACTGGATTGGTGTACAAAAAAAAACCTACAATGTACATATCTAGACTACTGGAATTTATAAAAAAATCAATTTATACTGGGAACATTTTATAAATCCATATTGCTATGTTTTTTAAGTTGCTGCATCATCCTTGAACTTGAAATAAGACTTCATTCTTAAAAGCTTGGCAAATATATGATCTAGTACATGTTCAGTAATTCTTTCAAATGCTTCCTGATAAATTGTCACATGCATATATAGAACTTTGGCTATTTTGCATAATCTTATTTCTGATTCCAATCATGACACAGTGAATATAATTTGGGGCTCAACTATGATGCAGTGTTCCTATTAAATGTGATGCAATACAGTTCATCCTCCCATAATTTGTCCTCGCTTACCTTTGGGATTCTGTTTTTTTCGAGACGAAGATGGACCTGTGGTTGGAGGTGTCGTACTTTCAGAAGACTTGCTAGAGCTCGCAATATCAGGCAGTCTTGGCTGTTCAACTGTGGCAGTTGTAACTTCCTCACCTAATTGACATAAAATAGAAACCCAAGAAAGAATAACTTTGTTATTTTGTGACTTTACTTTCCTGAAAGCAATTAAATTAAAACATGGGAATCTGTAAACATTAAATACTTTGTTGATAACGTGAAATCTGACAAGGTAGCTTGTATGTGTGGTGTTATACACTGCCCCCCCCCCAAAAAAAAAAAGCAAGAAAGAAAAAAGACATGGAGAAAATGACAAGGCTTTTTGCTAATACATTTTTCTAAAATGTAGAATCAACTGGGTTCATCAGAAACTTAGTTTTATCATATCATTTCTCAGGGAGTCAGGGTTGGTTAGAAAATGAAGAAATCTTTTCACTTTGAAATGTACTGCAACAACACACATGGCTGACGTCGTGACGATTAAATACTCGGTCATGTCAGAGGACGAATGTCTTTGAGTTTGATTTTAATATTAAAAATAAATCAAAGTAAAAGTAGGGTTTAACTTAACCATGAAAAGCTGCCTGAACTACTTTAAGACTGAGCTGAAACTTTTCTAGACTGTACCTCGATTAAAGTCGTCTTCTGACAGAAGCTGAATACACGCATCGCACACCCAGTTTCCATCGCATTCGGAGCCGAGAGTACCATCATCGCCGCTCTCACTCACGGGCAACTCGCCGGGAGCAAGGACCCTGCCGGGAGGTTGGCAAGCGACACATCTGCGGTGGTACAGATGCTCACATGAGACACACGCTATAAAATTGTCGTCCAGAACCGGAGATCCGCAGACACACACACAGCTTTCTACCTCACTCTCAGTAGGAAACAAAACTAATGATTCTTCGAAATCCATAGTTTTCTTTCAAAAATAAACACTCGGAAGAAAGAACGGTATTTAAAGTGATGAAATCATGTTTTGCCGATATTATGAAAGCCGAAAGCTGCGGGAGAATCGCTACTTGAAGTGAACACGATGCTTCTATTATTTACATACGGAGTCAATAGAAGTCCGTGCTGTGGTAAATAATCGCTGCGTAGCAGCGAAACTGATGTATTACGCAATGTCTCTAGCCCGGACAGTCTGTTTGCGGAGTGACAGTGATTGATGGCGGACTGAGGAATTCCAGCTGTCAAGTTGTGGTCACCAGCGCGAAATTTGAACTGGCCAAGTAGGCCCAAGAGACCTGTCGGCGGTCGTGACTCTACAAACGGGTTTTTCGTGCTCAGTCCATTTGTGGTAGGGTCCATGGTGGTAGGGTCCATGGATATAGGAAGTGTCTACATACATGTATATGGGTTTTGGTTTTTTAGGGGGTTTTAGGAGGGTTTGAGTTTAGTATATAAGGTGATGGTTGATGTCGATTAGGTGGGTGTTAGCGGGGGTGTTAGGTTGTAGTTACTATAGTCCAGTCAAAATAGACCTTGTACCCACCACAAATTGCAAAAGAATTGATTTCGCTGCAGTTCAATTTAGTAAGGTCCACTAATCACCATACTAAAAATCCCCCAAAATCCCAGCATGGGAAAGTAATCTAATTTGCATAATATGCAAATTAGCTTTTCTTGTACATTAAAATTCAGATTTTTACCAAATTTTGCACCTAAGTTTGCAGATTAAATGAAATTGACAGTGAATATACATGCTCTTATAGTCAGGGAACACGATAAGATTATTTCTAAATAAATACATGTGATTTTATTAGCATGGTATGCAAATTAACTGCCGCCATTATACACAAAATTCAAATGTTTAATATGCCATTGCGATACCCTATGGAAACAATCCAGAGTCTAAAGCCACGTTTTCCTGGTCAGTGAACAAGATGGATGTTTTTGCAGGTACACTCAGTCAATATTTGCATAATATACAAATTAGTTTCGGTATTTGATAAAGTCTAAATTTCACATTTTATTCATGTGGGTAACAAATCAATTGGCAGTGCTTGATGACCTAGTTCAGTGATCTTTGCATCAGTGCTCTCAATGTAAGTTGTTAATTATATATATTATTGGCTTCTCATAAAAAGAATCAGTACTGTCACATGATTTTCATACATTTTCCTGATATGCGGTATAGTTCAATATAATGACATGACAAATAGGAACAATACAATAACATGCTACCTTTCTGACTATGGTGAACAAATACTTCATGACGTACTTTAAAAAAAATACCAGATGATTATAAATGATATTGTAGTCAAATGCTTTTTTCTATTTAACAAAAAATGTATAGTATGATGCTCTAGTACACTGGATGTGGAGTTCCAAGTATTTTATTGCCCGAGTACAAAAAAGGTAGTTCGGGTACGAGTACTCAGACAACGGTAGTAGTATGTGAGTACGAGTACTACGGCACTGTTCATGTCTTTTTTAGAACTGAGCACTAGTGTCTTCAATTCCTTTAACTCTTGTATCTGGTAAATTGATCAAAATATGGAATGTAGTGTGGATTAAGCTCCTGCCGGAAGAAGAGGAATCTCTGAGAGCGCGACTTGGTATTGAGACTAGAGCCGGTTGTTTTTCTTATCTGGTGTAAAGGAGGAGGCATCACCTTCAAGTCTGAAGCGTGTGATATTGTGTGTATTTTGTAACTAGTTGAAGCAGTAGGTTTCTCTTTGTTGAAGAGGGGAAATTTGATTTTCTATCTTGCTTCTTGATGCTAGGATAGATAGAGCTGCATGAAACTATTTTGTGGATAAAGTTAGGGTTAAATGTAGGGTGAGAGTAAGCGGGGATTCCAACTATTGAATACAGGCATTCTCCAGCGACCGTGGATCTCCTTTGACCAGAACCAGAACCCAAGACCAGAACTACAAGTAAATCGTTATAGAAAATGACAGCACCTAATCTTACTTCAGTGTTATCTGGCAATGTAAGGAACAATTCCAGCCAGGTCATATATCACAAGTGCTCAAGTAAAGTAGGTTATTAACCACCAATCATGAGTATTTTCTGGCCATGCACTCTAAATGGAGGTACGACATCGGCCATAGAAAGACAAAAGCAGGTTACGAAGAAAGAGTAGCTCACGTTGTATGTCGATGCTGATTAGAAATATATAGAGCCTTTAAATATTATATTTCAATGGTTTTTTAAAATCTGTTTGGTGTCCATGAGACATTTACAGGGAAGAAACATCACTAATCATCCTTGTCATTTTCCTCTAGCCGAAATGAATTAGAGCAACGTACATCCTTACACATCCCACACATCAAAGAACATTCCACAGAAATTCTCTTGGAGGTGCATCTGCTCTTGCTACAATTACATTTGAACATCCTCATTAAGCTCTCTGGTGCAGCGGGAAGATTCGTCTAGCTGGTCGTAATTTGCCATTACTGAACATCAGTGATGTGTCCGAGTCCAGTAAGTCCGAGTCCGAGTCCAAGTCCCGAGTCGGCCTATCCGATCGCAAGTCCGAGTCGAGTCATGAACCTTCGAGTCCGCAGTCCGAGACCGAGTCCGGCATGTCGAGTCCTGAGTCCGAGTCCGAGTCCGGCACATGTGCAAATGTATTACAGTGAAACCTGCTCTAGCGACCACCTGTGTAGAAGGAAAACCTGTCTGTAAAGACCACAATAATTGTGGTTTCCCTTCAAATGTGCTTTTCATTGAAATGTGTGATCACAGGAACCTGTACTTAAAGACCACTTTTCTTGTATCCCTTGGACGGTCTTTATATACAGGTTTCACTGTACATATTAATTAATATCTCACTAAAGATCATTCAAATCCATCAACAAATCATTCATTTTCCACAAAAGATAACAAACCCACAAAATAATAGTATCGTCCACAATACATAGTATGTAGTTACTTTGGTTTAAAAATTACATTTAGTTTATTAAGAAAGCCCTTGTATCTGTGTCTGTGTCTTTAAAATGCAGCATCAATCACTTAGTAACATTTTCACTTGTTTGTCAACACCCTCCTTGTTCTATATAAGCAAAAATCCCACAAAACCTTCAATATGTGGAAATGTAATAGAGAAAATATTTTGCTAGATTGGGTGAACTAATACATAAAAGTGTAATTCAGCCACGCATAACTGTCTGTAACTTGAGTTACCATAATCTTACCAAAACATCTTCAAAGAAATTGAATGATAAATTTGGAGATCAACAGTAGGCCTACTTGATTCATTTTAAAAAGTTGAACGGTACTATCATCCTTTCGAAGTGTTTGCTAAAGTTGGTATTTATCGGAAATGTTCAATAATAGTGTCAGTGACAAATTTCACATTTTGCCTCATCATTCTTTAGTTTGTTCAGATGATACTTGATTGGGCAGCAAATTGTCTATGTGCCGTGTAAAGTGGTGTGTATGTACATACATATCACGTTTAATATACATGTATACGCATTGCAAAACTAGAAACACGGAAGACAGTCTAGGCAGTGGACTGCTACTGTGTGATCCGATTTGGCTGAAATTTATTTGAGTGATTTTATATTTGAAAATATGGGATGAAATTTATTATGAAATTTTAGCGAATGAAACCCGAGATATCCGTTTGGATAAGAAACTCAGTTTCGGCAACTACATAGCGCCAATATGACCCGGTCTCGAGCCGGACTCGACGCCGAGTCATCGAGTCACAGGCCCCAAGTCCGAGTCCGAGACCGAGTCATGAACCTTCGAGTCCGAGTCCGAGACCGAGTCCGGCAAAAACGGACTCGAGTCCGGTCTCGAGTCCAAGACCGGACTCGAGTCACACATCACTGCTGAACATCTTCAAGATGTTTCATACATGTTTGAAGAACAAGTTTTTTTCAACTACTCCTCCATTGTAGCACTAGTGGAATAACAGATCTGTGCCATCGAACAGTGTTGACAACCTGCGCCGATCTGTTTTGATGATCAGGACATCTGCATCTCCTTTGGCATGAATCATTGTGCAGCTTGCCCTCTCAAGGAAAGGACTAAGTATATCAATAAACCTTTGTTTTCTTGTGCTTCATAGAAGTCACTTCTCTAAGTAATTGGTCCTATTGATGTACCTGTGCATCTACTGAGGGAAGCATCTTTGATGGTGGGCCCATCTACATTCTCATCAAAGACAATGGTTGCCTTTCCATATGAATTTGTCACATAATTATGTGGCATACAATCATGTTGCATATCCAATTGAAGCACCGACCTTTTGTCTACAGCAGACGCTGTAAAAGTGTACCACTATCAAGCACATGTAATGCAAGTCATTGTCTTTGGGTCTGACTGATCCTGTTTCATGATCTCCCAAAGAGCATCACCCAAATTACGCCTTGTTTGGCTCTGTAGGAAATCACAACATTATCAAATAAGGTTGTAGGGTGACTGAAAAGTTTGTATTTAAACAAAGTTACTGAGTCTTCCTGCTCTTCTTGGGTGGCGACAACACTTATTCGTTGGAAAGGCACTTGTGGAGCTACATGGCCTGGATCTTCAGCGATAACATCAACTATCTTGGATGCCAGTATGACTGATTAGTTTCTTCTTTGAAACAATTAATCATTCACATGAAAAATACATAAACTTCGAATACGTAATCTTTCAGTACCTGAAGCTTAGTTATTTGCATATTCGTACTTGTCTTTTACCAGCATAAACGTAAGCATGAATATTTAAATTGTTTGATTTGGTTTAAGGTGGACAATAGAGATAAAATTGTGAATCTTTTCTTATTGTGAAAGCTCATTTGCATATTCCGCAAAATATTTTCATGATATTTGAGTATTCGAGTACACTGTATTTACTTATTCTAAATACATAAAATGATTTCATACATACATGTACATAAGAAGCAAACTCCAGTTTGTAAATTATGTATGTTCACAATATTATGATTTTTATCAAATATAAAGGAATTAACATTACAATGAATATAGAATATTGCAATGAATATCACTCTTATGTATCCATTGAGTTCGTTGACATTGTGAACATGACTTTAAACACATTTCTTGTTTTAATCCGGTGGCTACATGCAAAGTAGAATGTAAAAGTATAATTTTCTTTTAAGATTGAAACTAATTTGCATATTATGTTAATTAAACTACAATTGTTTACTTATTGTGTCTATCGTGTTTTTGATGTTAAAAAGATGTGTTTTGACAAAAAAATCTTTTTAATGCCGCAAACTTTGGTGAAAATATTAATTTTCTTGTACGTGAAAGCTAATTTGCATATTATGCAAATTAGACCACTTTTCCATGCTTGGATTTTGGGGGATTTTTAGTATGGTGATTAGGAGACCTTACTGATAGTCATGGCGGTTGAAACAATTCTTTTGCAATTAGTGGTGGGTTACCCCCTTATATACGCTACATTGACTGGACTACTAGTTAGGTAGTGAGTTTAAGGGTGTGAGGATATAGTGTAGGGATGGGAGAGGGTATGTACTCATTCCGGTGGGTGTTAAGTTGTGGTTCAGTAGGGTGGATAGTGATTGTGGGTATTTTCAATTAATAGATTCCGAAATATTACTTTTTGTGCGCTTAATTCAAGGGCGTAGGCTGGGGGGTGCACTGGGTGCACGTGCACCCCCCCCCCCCGCAGAGTCATAGGAGTTCCGCCCCTGGCAAGAAAAATGAAATTTGCACCACTTTTTCTGCTTTCAACGCCTGATTTACTCAACTTTAGTTCCACCTCCCTAAGATATGCATCTCCCCATGTCAATTTAGTTCCAC
>JZLH01S0596945.1:19436-42649 GCA_001188425.1 Eucidaris tribuloides | reverse complement strand
GTGTCGTGTGTGTGTGTGTGTGTGTGTGTGTGGTGGTACGTCGTGTGTGTGTGTGTGTTGTGTCGTGTGTGTGTGCGTGTGTTGTTGTGTGTGTGTGTGTGTGTGTGTGTGTGTGTGTGTGTGTGTGTGTGTGCTGTGTGTGTGTGTGTGTGTGTGTGTGTGTGTTTGTGAATGTGTATGAAACCGTTTTTGGCGAATGTACACACACACACGTACGCGGCCACATGCACGCACGCATTCATACCATCCACCAATACAAAAATATATGCCAATTGAGAATTTCCGGTGCCGTTTTAATATACATGTATATGATCTAATTTCATTCATTTCCTTTCTACGGAAACATTAGATTATGTGTGTGTATGGTCTGTAATATTATATTTTGTATTGTAATAATGTAAACAGTGTAAACTAGTGAAATTCAAATTTCCTATAATGAGGACAATAAATTCCAATTCCAATTCCAATTTGAAAACTTTGAGCCTTTGTTTCTCAAAAGTACTATTATGTGACTTCAGTACTTCTTATTCTACAGTCTTCAATTTACAACCACTGTTCCTTGTCTTGAATGAGGCCGAAAATATACATCTTCAGAGAAAAAATAATGATAGTAATATTTCTAACCCCGCAAGAGGATTCCCGTCAGGACCTTCCCCATTGTATCAGCAATCAACGCAATTTCGTACAGCTGACATTGCTAATATTATGCATTCCTTGGTCTGAATTCTGACTAAACCTACTCAATTTCAAATGCGAAAATATCAAATTTCCCCACAACGGGGGAATACTCTCCTATATTCTTATTTGTATCACATATCTACACTTCAGCTGTAGCAGTCTTATACGTCCCTTGGGCGTTTTAATGAAACAAGTGGATTTTTGGAGATAAAAAATAGTTTTTTTTTCACAATGCGAGGAAGAACACCCAACATGGTAGAACTGGTGGGTACTTATTTTTGGAAACAGTGGCAATATATCGAGGTGAAGAACAAAATCTCGAGTACTCTTCTGACAGCAACTTCACAACATTTTCACTGCATGTTCCAACATTAACCTTTTTTTACTCGCATTGTCAATTACCTCCAAACCTTGCTTGTCGAAGCTAACTTTTATTACGTTTTGCAGATAACTGACAAATGAAATAATATATTGTTTGTCAATGTGTATAGGTTACGGTGCACCTGGTAGAAGCTGTCAGGCTTAACATGGAGAACGTTGCACTATCCGGCAAACTGTCAGCTTCTGCAGTGAAGCGAGTAAGTGTAAATTTCGTAACAGTAATCATGAGTCATTTATCACATTCATATATCCGGAAGATACGAGGAGTGACAAAAACGAAACGAAACTATGATGCAAGGTCAATCCACCCAACGCCCGTGTCACTGTGTTGGCTAAGATCTCGTCAATATTCTGCTATTATAGTGTTCACCTATTTCACTTTGTGCCCCATCCTAGGGCTGTTAAGTGTCTCTACTTTCATCTCCATAAGAAGCTCGAGACACCAGTTGATCCCCTGCCTAACTTACCCAGAGACTTCGGATTGATTAACCTCCCCCATGCTTCTGCGACTTCTCTTATCGTGACAATCATGAATCTTCTTGCAAAGTTGAAAACGTGCCAAAGTTGGGCAAAATTATATCACGAGACAAGAACAAATCTATTCACGACTTTCCCGTACAATAGTACACCCTGGGAAGGCCAGTAGAACCTGGACAATTCATGCATATTCCAAATATTCTTGCTGAAGGCAGACAGTGACACAGAAGGCACTGCAACATGGCCTGTATATTAGGTACATGCAGGCCTAACTAACTCACATGTAGTAACTTTTGTTGTACATTATGACCTAAGATCGGCTACGAGATATCGACAAAACCCCGGCATGTGGCATCCCCAGCACACAGCACTTCATTTCATTTAAAGTTGATATTCATGATTTTAAATCTGAATTCATTTTCATTTAGATGTGACAATGTTATCAAATTTCAATGCCTGAAAACATTCGAAGGAATGATTATTGCTGATTACATAACGCTATTAATACAACCCCAGACAACACCAGAATGACTCGCCGAACGCTGCCAAGATGTATGACGTCACAGCATGGACAAATTTTGCCCAAGCACACGATGTCTCGTGACGTCTTACATTTTTTTAGTTTCTGTTTTGCCATCTAATATTTCGTTATTTCTCTTACTTCACCAGCGACAATATAAATGTTTATTTTTTGGCCTCGCTCTAAATCCCATGCATGGTATGATTTTGATGAAAAATTCTGAGCTAAAAAAAAGAAGAAATCAGCTGAGTGTAAACAAAGTACGATGCCATTGTATTTTCAGCTGCATGCACCCAGGTATGTTCGGCATATGAACATGACCCTGGGAAGCGGGGTGCACCCCCTGCAAAAAGACGTGTATGTCTATTTTTGTATATTTTGGTTCAAATTTGGCCGTGAAAAAAATTTTTGGCCGAGAATTTGGCCGTGAAAATGTTTTGGGCCGCGAAAATATATATCTCGGCACCCCCGGTGAAAAAATCGATCCCAGGGTCCTGCATGAAGAAGGAACGAACACCGTCCATGCCATCATATAGTTTCCTTTTCTATTTGAAAGTCTGGTTCCTTTGATTGTTTATTACCCATTCCCTGCATATTTACAACTATCATGTTTTATTTTCAGAATCGGTGTTATTTTGCTTTTAGAATGCTGCCAAATGCGATCACGTTTAAATGTGACCCGACACCACGATAAAGTCGCAAAACCCAATGTACAGGAAATTGCCAAATATCGTGATTATGATAAAAAAAATATTAAAGTGAAGTATCCTCAGAACTAAATAACAAGTTTCGTGACCTTCACGTGTTACAAAAGTTTGAATACTCATTTTATACGATAAAATTATTGTTCTTTGTATGTATATGTTTCATAAGATCTACGACTTTATCAGGGTATCGTGGTGACAGGCCACACATGCACTAAACTCACGACACCATTGATCACTACTAGGCATGCCAGGCAAACACTATTATTTTGATCACAAACCTGACAACGATAAGGCAACAACATTTAGTCATGAAACATTTAAACTAAACAAATCAAAACACCACTGACTAATGATGAGTACATTTAAACACTATACGACAATAAAACAATACTAAACAATTAATATCTATCTTTGAGCAAACTCCATTTCGACACTATTGATCATTAGGGATACCATAAGCTGTCAAGCCAATACCACTGAGTAAACACCATTGATCATTGGAATATCACTCAGAAACTATACAACTACAACAGAACACCAATGCCACCAAAGACCAAGCACTATTCTAACACCATTACCTTGTCATTTACTGCCGAGGAAACACCTCAACAGCAGGAATATGAGTGAGCAAACACCATTGACCATTCACGCACTATACAACTGTAAGTGAACACCATTGAATTACAATCTACTACTAGGGTAACAACATTAAGACACCATTGAGTTACCATCTACCACTGGGCAAACACCACTGACCATTGGGTGATAATAATTGGAAAAAAAAATCATTTGCCAATCACCATTCAACACTGAGGTGCCATTGAAACACCGTTTAGCATTGGACTCCTCCAAAATACCATTCTCTAATCACCGTCAACTGTTGAAATATCGGTTTTCATTCTTCGCTTAATTCTGTTCACAATTCATAATATTAAGGAACCATTGAAAAACCGTTATCTATTAGACTACACCGCTGAAATACCATTTACTAATCATCATTTAGCATTTATATACCGTTGAATACCGTTTACCATTGAGTATACCATTGAGATATCGTTTATTCAATACTCTATTTTTGTAAGGGTCACTTTTGTCCAATAAACACCGTTATTCATCAGTTCCAAACTTCCAATACGCTTTTATGTCCGGCAAGCCTCTGTTATACACGTCGCATGCAAGATAGCATGGTCGCGAGTTTGGTTCACCGGACATCAACTGATGTGAAACTGACAAAAATACATGATGGATAACCTACCAGTTTAGAATAAAGCACATGCCAGATCAAACTTGTGAGCGGTAGTGGCCGTCCCAATTAAGTTGCGCATGCACAAAACATTCCGTCGGACTTAACGGACTTTCACTGTCTGATAAGATGTGTTTGGACAGTGAGAGTGTGTATTCGTAATACCTGTTTGTAGGGTTGTGGGAGAAACAGGAAATGGCTGCCATTTTTTTAAAGGGAATCAGACAGTTTTACTGGTTCTTGTGTGTTTCGAAATCTCTGAATGGGAATTTTGTTGGGTTCCTTTATTTCTCGAGGCATATATTTCAGGATTTGAAGTGTGTATTCATAGTGCATGTTTGCAGGGTTGTGAAAGGACAGGAGGTGTCGGCCATTTTCGGGCGTAATTTTGGATTTCTGGGGGGGGGGGGTCAGGTGGTTTTGCTGATTCTGTCCTGAAGGAAGTCGGCTTGTTTTCGGAAATTTCCAAGTAACGCCTAGGTCACATTTGGCCTAAGATGACCTTACGGAGCCCGTAAACTCATCATATCTTCCATTTAATACGATCTCCGTACGGTGATAACCTTTGACTGTACGATTTTGCACGATTTCACGGGCTCTCCGCGGGAATCGTAGCCTCTACGATTTTTGTTTAGTGTGAAATTTGACAAATTGTTAAAAATCGTAAGCCCGTAGCCAGTAGACTTATCGTAAATGACATTGTACGATCGACGCAGGGACGTCGCACCGAGGCTGTGAGCTGATTGTACATTCATCGTACGATATCGGAAAAAGTATCGGGTCACGATTGTAGTGTTTTGCACTGTTTAAAAAAAAAATTGCAATAGGATCATTTTGGTTTTCCTGACATCTACCAAAAATGAGAACGTACAATTTTTTTTTTCACTTGGCAGCTCAATGGGGAGAGAGGGGGGGGGGTTAAACTCCTTAACGTCCACCCCTGTAGATCCGCTACTGATACAAATATAAGACACTTCTTCTACTAATACTGGCAATGGCAATGTATGCGAGAGTGAGCGAAGCAAACGAGCGCTTCAGATATCAATAGAGTTTCAAGTAGTGGCGCACCGTGAGTCCACTCATTGGGGGGGGGGGAGCCCCCAGCCGCTCGCTCGAAACGGTATTTTCAGATGGTGGATTTAAAATGCTGCGTACGCCAAGTGTACTGTACGGTGGTACTGAAATCTGAAGTTTTTTTGTAATGTTTTTGTTAAAGTGTAAAAACTTTTCAGCCACTTTGTAATAAAAACGCCATTTTCATATTCAGTTTTAAAAAAAACATTCCCGCTAGCGAGCGTAGCGAGCGAGCGGTTTGGGAAACTTTGAAAATCCAAGAAGAAAAATGCGTTTTTGTGGTGTATTCATTCAAAGAAATTAGAAATAACTTATACTATAATGTGAGAACAAAACGGAATTATAAGTGTTTATTTCACCGTTATCCAGAATTTTTTCATGGGGTGGGTATATCAAGAAAACGGGACTAATCGTCCTAACAGGTAGGGTCGAGGGGCCCACCTTACAATTCCTTGTAGGGTTCCGGGCGGGGGTCAGGGGGCGGAGCCCCCTCAAGCTGACGAGTTATAGCAGTTTATGAGCTGAATTTACCCCTTTGATAACACTATTGTTTTGTAAAACGGACAATCGACAATAATTAAAAAGCACTCCACTTTTAGACTTCTTTTTTTGCCCCTCCTGTGGTATAATTTTTGTATTATGAATTGCTGATGGCAGGTTATTTCAGAAAATGGTGATGATATTTATCGGGGGTCAGGGGGCGGAGCCTCCTGAAGCTGACGAGTTCTAGCGGTTTTATAAGCATATTTTGACCCTCTCTTAACACTACAGTTTAATGAAATGAACAGTCAACAATAATTAAAACCCAATAATGATTGAAATACGTATTTATGTTAAAGTGGACGTTTCAGATTTTGGGGGTGCGTACTCACACCACCCCCAAACGGTAACGGGTCTGTTATTTAGGTTATATAACCTCTCTTTCTGATTTGAAATTAATGTGTCATAAGGGCGCTCAGTGGATAAATTTCTACACAAAATTCCTATATTGGATGCATGTATCTGCAATATTGCCTCCGCTATTCCGACACAAGGGGATTAATAGCAAGCATAATCGATAATTGCTGATCAAAATATGCATGCCACAAAAGATATATCTGTGTTCTGAAACATTTCAATGATTAATAAACAAAGCAAACCTATCAATGCTAGAAATACACTCATCAAAGATTTAAAACACACATTCAGATTTATGAAACGGCCTACAAGATCACGTTTTCTCTGCAAGCGATGAAATCCCTGGATTTCAGCTCACTACATCCCGGGGGGAGGGGAGTACTCTGTGCCACTGAGAACTCCGAACCCATACCCACATCTAAGGGTCCTTCACTCTTAAAAAAGTATAGTCAAATATGACTGATATCTAGTCAAATCTGACTAGGCTAAAGGGTCAGCTGGGTGCAATTGATAATCAGTCATTTTGACTAGATTTC
The DNA here is from genome assembly GCA_001188425.1 of Eucidaris tribuloides. Taxonomy (NCBI): domain Eukaryota; kingdom Metazoa; phylum Echinodermata; class Echinoidea; order Cidaroida; family Cidaridae; genus Eucidaris; species Eucidaris tribuloides. The sequence continues at coordinate 36,136 of JZLH01S0596945.1, read as the reverse complement.
CATAGTTATTTTTATGTGACTAGATAACCAGTCAAAAAATCTTACTAGATTTCTAGTCATTTTCACCCAGTTTTGACTATATATGTAGTTATCAAACTTTCACTGATATTTTAGTAATTACATTATTGGGGGATGGAGGATTGGTAGACATTTTCAAGGGTAAGTTAAGACTGCAGTACTTATGAGGATATCTGATTCAAACATACGAATTTCGTATATATGAAAGTCGTAGAACGTAAGTCGTAACGTAACTTTTTGACCATTGATAAATACAGCGTTCGGAAATACAATTACAAGCCCCGTCCTACAGACAGTAGACTACAATTAATCAGTGCCATGACAGTGTCACAGCCAATGCACCAGCGGCTCACACCTCACACTCATGCGTGCATCTTCAATGTCACAAAGTTACGTTACGACTTCGTTCTACGACTTCCATATATACGAGTTTCGTATGTTTTAATCAGATATTCTCATAAATATAGACCTACTGCAGTCTTAACTTAGCCCCTGAACATGTCTACCAAATCCTCCATCCCCATTCCAGGAGTTTTTGCGTCACAAATTCGTCCATGTCGGCCAGGTTGTACAGTTAGCTAGTTCCCTAGCTCAGACTCGCCGTACCAGTGCATGCAGCGCAGGTATACGGTATATTATGCATGCAAAACGTACGTAATGCATCGCAGTGCAGCGATCGAAGACTTGTACAATTTGTTGTTTACCAAAGACGCTTCACACGCAAAGCGGAATGGGCCAATAAGCGATCGCGCTTGTTCACTAAGCGCATCAAGGGAAACCCGTTTCACGTAACTATTTCACTTAGTTATTCATCAATGACTGATTATATAGTAAAAGGGACCAATGCAACTGGAAAGTAACTGATTTTCAAGTTACTTTCACTTGACTGGGTAATATAATCAATCATTTAACTAGATTGTTTTTAGAGTGTTTTGCCGTTAAAAGGCACTCATGACTAAGGGTTTCCCAAATTTTTGGCGCGCATGGGCAAAACTTGAAACTATCATAATATATTTGAAAATAGGATATGTTTGCGTGCGAAGCGTGCCGAAAATTTGAAATGTGTGAGTATTTCATGACCAAGTAGCCCGCCGAAAAAAAAAAAAATAAATAAAAATGGGACCCATGTCCAAGGATCTTGTTGATGAAAAGAGGACTCATGTCCCAGGATTTTTCTTGAAAAAGTCACCCTTCCCAGCGGCACATCCCCGTATACCAAACAAGAGTACCCCCCCCCCCCGTGGGACTACATCACTCTGGAAAGAGTGACTTTACCTCATGTAGATGTCTTACGAAATGGAAAAAGATGCTGAACTGGATATGGCATCTCTGCCACGATTAACAATATACGTGAGACCGCCCGAATATTCATGTTGTTGCACAAACCTTCGCTGCAACTTTGAGTAAACAAACATAGCTAATAATAGATTAAGCAGTTTTCAATAAGTTTGCAATAAAAGGACAATTAACAGGAGGACTCTAATAAGAATAGTTCAAAAGGTGATTTAAGACCAGTTTCTATCACGGCTATCCCCAGATTTCTTTTTCTTTTGTCTCCTTTTCTTCCCCCTTCTTTTGCCGGACTATTGGTGGGGGGCACGTGCCCCCCCCCCCGTGCCCCCCGTAGTTACGCCACTGGTTTCAAGTCAAAGAGAGTTGAATTTCTACGACCGTAACGACGCCTTCTGATGTTCTGATAATTATTATTTATATCAGTACTCAGCAGTACTGTAATTTAATAGGAACACGCAAGTGTAATCATGCAACAAGTTTTGTTATTCAACATTGCTTGGGAAGAACATTTTTCGAAGTCTGTGAGAATAGGAACGTGTGTGCAAATTAAAGGCAATTTGTGTTTTTTTTATTTTGCTGGCGAACGAGGAACGGACCGAAGGGCAAAATATTTCCATCCACTTTACATGGTAGAGCTAGTGTGCTCAAATCGCGTTCAATTCTCTTTTCCCAAGATGTTTTCCTAAATGTACACGTTGCTGAAATGTTGAATCTTTCAACATTTTAGTGGTGTAGGCCTGTAAATATTTTGTCGGTACAACATTCTGCTCGTGTCGGTTGATTTGGAACGTTTTTGAGGTAGTATAGGGGCCTATTTGACTCAAGTTGACTGTACCAAATGTCATCCTTATAGTACTCATGACAACGCGGCGTGCCTGGTAACCGAAAAACACCTGACATGAAGAAAATCACATGCGAACGAACGGAGCGAGCGAGCTTTAAAAAAAAGAAGAATTTTATATGAAAAAATGCAATTTCTTTCAATATTTTTGTTGTTTTTTGAGATATTTCGTCGGTACATTATTGTTTTTTTTTAGTCCTTTGTGTACCGACGAAATTCAGAAAAAGCATTATGGGGGGGGGGGGGGCAACTGCTCCCTCTGCCCCCCCCCCCTTTGGCTACGCTAATGGTATAGAGATCGCGCGATAGCCCTGTAGTCTCCTTGGCCTCTTCACAAATCGTTCGATTTCGTACAGAAATTGTACGATATCGTAAGGAAATCGCACGATATCCTGCGGGGGTTCACAGAGAATGTGTACAGCCATTGTGTCATTGTTAGTGTTCGAGTACCCACTACAATAGCCGATATCGTACAATGACTGCACGATCAGCGCAAAGCCTCAATGCGAAGTCCTGCGTCGATCGTACGATGCCATCTACGATAATTTTACGGGCTACGAGCTTACGACTTAAAAAAAATTGTCAAACCTTCTCGCTAAACAAAATCGTAGAGGCTACGGTGCCCTTAGGGAGTTCATGAAATCGTACGAAAATCGTACAGTCAAAGCTTGTCATCGCAAGGAGATCGCACGATATGGAAGATATGATGAGTTTACGGGCCCCGTAAAGTCATCGTAGATCAAATGTGATCAAAGCTAATTGGGGAGGAGAAAAAAATCGTACGGAGGTTGCAACCTCATGGGGTCATCGAACGATCTCTGTACGATATCGCTAGATATCTGTGAAGAGGCTGAGGAGACTGCAGGGCAACTGCACTGATATCGCACGATCTCTGCACGATAGCTGTACGATATCCGTACAGCATCTGCATCTGCTCGAACTCAACGGCCCGTACAAAAAAAAAATCCCACGATGCTCATAGATAATGTGAACGCAAACCATGCATTTGTATTTCTGATTGAACATATGAATTTGAATGATTTTAATTGGAAGGCTCAAGTAAATTTTGGGCTATGCCCACGAAATGAGATCAATGGAGTAAATCTATCTATCTACATGTATTTGTCATTTCTTTAAGTTCATTCGGATGTTGCAAAGTACAGCAGAAGATCTGAAGAACAACTGGGCTAGAAGAATCTCCTTTTCCATGGGGATACTTTGTCCAGTGTGTTACCAGCACAACGACGTTGTCATACTTTCAGTGAACGAAGTCCTGCAGAAATCTTTCGTGTGCTGCGAAAGGTGTACACAGCGCATTTATGTCGAAGACATCCACGCCTCTATGGGTATGTTGAAGAAAATGTCCTTTTTTGCTAGAATAACGTCCTCGCTATTCCGAACACTATTTTAATATTTTGTTTTATATTTTTTTACATTCCTCCCGGGTCACTAACCTGGCTTTCTCGCCAAAAGCTGCTAAGTATGGTCGCCAGGAGCCGAAACCCAAAATTTATACGATTTTATTATTATACATAGACAATTAGCATCAGGGACGGAGGAACATATTTTCGGTCGAGGGGCAAAGTCACGTCAAAGGGGAATTGGACGCATGCAGATATTCTCACTATTAGGTTTCTGCTTGAACTGTCTGTGTGTTTCGCTGTTATGTAACATGAGCAAACCCTTTTTGAAGGGGAGTTCTCATTATTAAAAGAGGAAATGTATAAACTCCGCGAGCGAGCAGTTTCGGAATATTTGGGAATTGTTCAATTGTAAAACAACCCATTTTGTGGTCTATTCTGGTGCTAATTTAAACTCTGATTTTCTAATTGCAGTGTGCTAAAAATGAAGAACATTAGACTAAATCAAACGGATCCATAGGAAACAATAAGCTTACACTTTTGAGAGGGCAAAGATGATAATAGAAACACGGAGTTTTGTTATAAGAACAATATTTATAAATATTATTTCGTAAAATATTTCATTTGATCTTCATTTTCTATTAATCGGTATTTTGACACATGTGGTTTGGATAGGCTGATTCCGCGGCCAGTGAGAGCAGCAAGCAGCGGTTTTCGAAAAGAAGTAGAATCCCTAATCGTAAAACTTTCGTTTTCTGTGGTTTTGCCTACAGTCCATTAGACGTAAGCCTTTTTTGTTTTTGAAAGATCTCGATTTAAACAAACATTACAAAATAAATCAAAATCAAAATTATGTTCATGAAGTATGACTTTTTATGACGTGTATCTTTTTAGCTTGAATAATATTTTCCGCATTATCTACTACTAAAAATGTATTTAAAAAATTAAATACTTAAAGTATCCGTACAAAATCTACTTATACACTTCCTTCATTTCCCTGAAAATGCATATTTGGGGTCCATTATTTCTTTGCTGATATTAACAGTAATAGGCACGTACGTTTGCCATCCCCTGACTATGTAACATAAGTCAGTTGAAAACCTATTTTACACATTTTGCAAGTTTTTAAGTATATGGAATTAGCACTAGTCCTAAGATTTTGCCAATATTTTGTGGTCATTCATCACAATAATTCTTTATTGAGAAATTTGCTTTACCAGCACATGCTATGTTGCTTCCCACTTAAAGTACCACAACACATACTTACCAACCAGTACGATTTTTCCTGGTCAGTTCTGGTCAGTGGCGTAGCCAGAATTTGATCTTATGGGGGCGGAATATGCGAGGGAGCGAAGCGACCGAGCCCGAGCGAGCGCAGCGAGCGAGGGGGGGGGGGTGTGGGAGGGGGGTATACCCCCTCCCACAGTGAGAGCTTTTAGAGTTTTGATGCAATTAATCGTGCGATTTGGTGCGTGTTTTTTGGCATGTTTTATCGACTTAAAACAGTCCTAGTGATTAAGATAGGCAGTATATTCAGGGGCAGATTCAAGATTTTCAAATACGAGGGGCACAAAGAATTTTGCTCAATATAGCCTATATAACAGGCGCAATTTCGCAAAGGTCCCTTGCGGGCGGGATCCTGACTGTACTGTGGAAGCTCTACGGTAAAATACTATCCTTCCTGCTTTATCATGACTATTTGACACCACTTAGTTCAAAATTCACTTTTTTTTAGTCACATATTTTTTTTCTATTCAGTACAGAACAATACAATCCCTCATGATGTTTGTGGCAAGTTAAGCCCCCAAGTATATTGTGCTGAAAATGGCCCCGAGACGAAAAAAAATATAAGTTCTATTATGCGAGCGAGCGTAGCGAGCGAGCCAAAAAAAAATCGCATTTTCACAACCAAACCATATATTGTACATAAAAATTCGTCATGCAAACACAGAAAAAAACACTTAGTTTTCCCCTCCGAGGAAAGGAAACATTGCAATTTCACCTTTAAAAATCTACATATTTTGCTTCTTTAGTGACAAATTGATCTGAATAATTAATCTGAATTAATTAATCTGAACAATTCTTGAAACGTAATACTACAAAACACTACTAATCACACACAATATTCTTTTTTGAAAATTTTTGTATGGCAATTTTGCGCGCGCAGCGCGCCGAAAATTTTCACAGTTTTTGTACCACGCTACTACAAACATTTGAAGGTAAACAGTGCATCCCCCAAAATAACAACTTAACAAATATTCTTATGTATACAAGAATATGACTTGTTTAACACTGTCTGCGCAAGGGACTGCAAAAACATTAAACTTACACAACAATCCTTTTGTAGGCCTATCTCTGTTCTAAAAAGTACTTAGAGACATGCAATTTTTGTCTTTGTCTTATGCGCTATGTACAAAAATGTTTCATTATTATTATTATTGTTATCATTTATATTATTATTATTATTATTATTATTATAGTATTCAATTTTGCGTCGCGATCTGCATGAAAAATTGTTAACTCTGTAGGATGCAATTTTGCCTGCTTATGAAAATATATATATCTTAATCCGCGCCTGATGTATATTGCTGTAGATATTTCAACAGTAAGAAAAAAAAAGGAAATGAAGATGGCAGCTTCACATCAGGGGTTTTTTGGGGGGTCCAAATCTTAGGGTGGCGACCGCCCCCAACGCCCCCCCCCCCCTGGCTACGCCACTGATTCTGGTCTTATTACAGTTATTAGGCGGTACGGTAAACAATAAAAACGTTACACAATAAAAAAAATGAAATTAGAGTGCGAATGAGAAAAAATATTGGAAACAGCTAAACAAAGGTTTCTTATGAGAAAAACGTGAATAAAACATACCTTTTGTTCCGTCACTCACCAGTGAATATACACACGTTACCATTACAATTTGGGCATTGTATTCAAATCAACATAGTAACCAAGGCATTTGGTTTCATTTATTTTGGTCATTAATGTTCTATTCTTATTATAATCAACGTTTTTGTTGTTGAAGGCACCGGCTAGTAACTGTAATAAGGACAGAACTGCCCTGGAAAATCGTGCTGGTTGGCAGGCATGACAACGCTTCGACCACTCTTCAACACTCTTTCCCATATTTTTGTATACTTATGTACTGTATGGTATGTCACTTCCTTCTCTGAAGTTTATGACATGATTATGTACCACAATATGCTTTGATTGGAAAACACATTTAAGTAGCTTTTTGTAACATTTCACAAACACGAACCCAGTGCATCATCTCCACTCCTTTTGTATCTCTCTTCTAGAAAGCGGTTAGAGACATGCAATTTTGCCTGTGTCTTATACACTATATAACATTTTTTCCATTATTATTATTATTATTATTATTATTATTATTATTATTATTATTATTGATTTGTCTGCAATGTTTTAGAAGTAAGTCACTGTACAACTGGATTTTCACAATAATGTCTGGAAGGTGGTTTGAAGGCTTAAGCATAGCCTGCTAAATGGTGTTCCGAATGGATTATTTTTATTCGCCGTTTTGAAAAGACCTGATCATACCATTCCTTTCAATAAAGACTCTGTATGTAGACAAGACTCCTTAAATGATCCAGCGCTCATTGCTTCAAACAAACCTTTTCATCACTTTGAACTTTTCTTTAATGTGCACACTGCGTCCCTTTTCGATGCAGGTACAGGTGCAGATAGTGCACCCTTTTACACATTGTTTTATCAGTAAGTTACTTTACATTCGACTACAGTTGTTCTATGATGATTCTTGTTGCGTCTTAAGGCCTCCGCACACTATGCGATCCGATTTCGACCCGATTCCGATTCGATGAGTTAATCGAGTCGGGATGTGTGCGGTGCTTCCGATCCGACTTGTGATTTATCCTCGTGGCGACTCACTGGGAGAATACCTTTTGCGCATATTGCTCGATTATTTTGGTATATTTCTACTATAGTTCAGTGAAATAATGGTGAAATAAATGGAACAAAATATTAATATTAAACTTTATGGTGTCTTCTTAATCTTCCTACCTAGTGTGTCATTGAGTTTATGTAGCTATACATGAATTGATAAAATCCCCCAAACATTTGGGGTTTTTGTTTGTTTTTTTTAGGAGGGGGAGGGGGAGGGGAGGAGTGAACATTGTACTTCGAGGGGGAGTGTGTAAATGGGTGTTTATCTGTGACAATTTAATAGTTTTCAATTTTTCAAGTTCATCATTCTCCGAGAAACCCCTCAACAATGAATCCAGCAGCCTGTAATAATCATGCCTGTCGTTTTAGTTACTTATTTTCATAAGTATTACAATAAGTAGGCATATGCCTATTCCTATTATTTAGTTAACTATACTGTAGTTTGAAACGAGAGAATGCTGAACAAGATGAAAACAAAGAAAAACATGCTTCTGATGGTTGTTACATTTTTTAGATTTATTTGTATAGACGACCTTAAATAAGTTACTTCAGAAACGATGACACAAAAGTAGACAGACATGCAGTAATTCATCATCCTCGACAAAAGAACAAAAAGTTACTTTTTTCAAATTGGCTTTACCATTCTCATAAAACAAAAGTTTGAGGATTCATTGAAAAAGCAAGCAAATAGGGGTCTCCTATCATTAAAATAGGGCCTATTTATTTTAATTATTAACAATCATGATGGTGATGATAATCTTAATAATAAATATAAATGAACACAGAAATAAGGGTTAAGGGTAGTAGTACTAATAACAATTATAATTATTATTATTATTATTATTATTATTATTATTATTATTATTATTATTATTATTATTATTATTGTTGTTGTTGTTGTTGTTATTGTTATTATTATTATTGTTGTTGTTATTGTTCTTGTTGATTTTACTGGTAGTAGGGGCCTATGATGATTTCTCTTTATTATTTAGTTGTAGCATTTGTTTATCACTTGTATTGGTGCATAATAGGAAATGAAATTATGTTCGAAATGTTCTTTGGAAAAAGCATTTGAAAATAGGAATATCGTAAACCAATTTTTTAGGCCTAGGGCCTACTTTACATTCACAGGTTTTAGTCTACACGTAAATTCCTGGCACGTAAAACAAAAGAAAAAAATAACACTGATTGACCAGATCCTTAGTTAATCCTATTGCTACTCACCTTCTTTGTTGAACACACATAATAATTTACTTGTTAATTAATAAGAGTACCTTGGATTTATAGTCATGAAACGTAGTGTAGTCTAGTCTAGCTATTCCTTAGGCTAGATCTGACGTTATTAGGCCAGAACATAACCCTGTGTCCGGGACTGTGTGGGCCTATTCCGTTACCGTACGTTAGATCTACGCGGCAGATGTTAAAGCCTAGCGAGCAGTAGATTTCATGTCATCATAGCCTAGTCGTGGATAAGTGAATAATCCAATATAATGAAATTACATGTAAGGTTGGCTAGGTTGTCTATTGTGATTTTGAACCATTTTGAGTTTTTTTTTCAATTTCCGTGATCGACCCGATCCGTACCAGCTTAGGCAGGTAGCTAATCGTGCGATAGCCGGTGCGCCAGACGATGCACGCCGTTAACATCGGCCTGGCTTCCGCGTGGCCTACCGTTACTGCATGTACCGGTGGCAAACAACCCACGCACACAGCAGATTATCACGCGAAAACATTTCTTTAAGTGTTAATAGTATTTCAAATTTTAGTTTCTTACCAGAAAGTTTAACCATAACGTCCGTGAAGTCCAGTACTTTCCTCTAGTCACCTTAGCTATGTTCAGAAACACCATATCACACAATTATCAAACAAAATTACTCAAAATTTTGCCATTTTCGTGCGCGAGCTCGAGCTTCTTCATGTTCATGCACATCAAATGCTGTCTCGTGATTGGCTGAATGAGCTCAGTCGAAACGAAATCGCAACGACCAGTCGAAGGTTTTTGGCATGCCGAATTCCTACGATTGCTTGCTTGCGATTTTTCTGGATTCATGATAATGACGTCAATTACGTCATAATTCCGAGTCGTACGACAAAAGTCGTGCAGTGTGCGGAGGCCTTTAGTCATTCTCTTGGATTTCAGTTCGTGGATCAGGACGTAACAGCGCTGTTAATGTGCTGTAAATTCAACGGTATGAAATCGTTGATCACTGTGCTATCATACCACTGGAAACTTTTGTTCTTGCATCCAACTATAACAGATTCAAAATTAATAGTCGCGGATGAGTGGGAATACATATATATTTAGTCATTATTTATCGTATATTAATGTTCTTGATGTCTTTGTACACAGATTTCGATGCAAGCAAAGGGAATGCAAAATTGCATTGCCACTAGCGCTAGTTTCTTCGTTTACATAAAACGAAGTGACATTTCAGCAAGAAATCATTGGCCCTGATTAGGCAGTTTCAACTGTTCAATTTTTGCGATATGGGAATTAAACAATTTTAACCTATATGCTGGTTTCTACGTGTTTGGGTTTCGCAGTTGTTTTTTTTCTTCTTCTTCAAGGCGTGTGGAGCATGGGGGTGTGGGAGTGGTTGTTAGCTATACGGTGGACACATATTGGTTGGTTGTGGTGGTAAATGTTGTAACCAATTCTATCTTACAGAAGTAATATTGAAGTGGAAGCAATGCATTATCGTGATTAATGACCACAAACTATAGGCAAGGCTTGGAAGTATGCTTATTCTCCACATACTGGAAATCTTGGGATTTATTTTTTTGGTAGGGGTGCCAATGGCGACCAGACTTTGTGGCTTTTGGCGGGAAAGCTACGTCAGTAACCCGGCAGGAATTTATTTTCGTAAGCGCTTTATAAAGGTTAAGTACCTTTAGTGTGATTATTAAGTTAAAATAGAGAAAATGCAAAGCATTGTGGTGATGGACGACCAGAAAATAAAGGTCAATGTCTCTGCTTTTTTATCATTTATTATATTAGACATCGTGGAAAATGGGGGGATTTGGTTAATGGCAAACACACCTGTCAGCTTTGTAGTGGAAAAGCCATCATAGTGAAAACATTGTTGTAATTTAGGGATGGAACCCTTTCGACATATGAAGTATGTTGTTAGGCGTTTTTCACTTGAATAAACCTCCCGGCCTGCCGGTCTAATAGCATTTTGGTTTTATTTCATACCATACATCTTGATATACAATAATTACATTTGAATTGTCATTTTCTACTTTATAAAATTAGTCTTTCCTCCTCTTTGTTATTCAATGTGAATAAATAAGTTGAATGAAATAATTCATTTATTTCTGAGAGTACCTTCAATTACATCAAAAAATGCACGGAGTTCACGCATCATATTCTTGAATGTTTGTCGATCGAGGCATTGGTTTAAGGTCAAAAATATTCACGTCGAGTCTCTTTGCTAGACTTTAGAAAGTAATACATTTACGGCGAGTCTTGTCAAATGAAATTCGTTGTTACAAATTTGGTTTATGTTAAAGGATAGTGAAGGAGGGCCCCCGGGAGGTACAGGTTAACTGTGTGTTTTCAAATTTTCCACACATTATGCTTATTCATATAAGGAACTCACAAAGCCCACACCTAGAATATATTGACTTGTATAACTATGTAATTGTTTAACTTGTTGGATCATTTTTTTTTCATTTTTTTTTCATTTTTTCTTTTATTTGAATTTATCGTTCATGTTTAAATGTATTACAATTTATGCTGATTTCAGTACAAAACTCTATCTGTCCCAAAGACGTATATCGACAATCTAAATATTCTCAGGATGTTCAAAATACATTGCACATAAAGAAGAAAACATAAGTTGCACGTTACAGGAATAAACAATGTATGGTAATAACCTTTTCCACGAAAGTTCTGTTAGTCGCATGAAAATAAAACTGCCGGAAGTTGAAAAACCCAAACAAATACAATTATGAAATCTTAAACTTACGTTACGATTTCATTCTCAGATGGACTTATCGGTTCGGCAGATGGTTCCGCGATGCAACATATGGAAGGGTGAGTATATTTCAAAGTATATTAATTCGCCTTTCGATACACATGAAAGCACACATCAATCGTGATAACCATAGTTGTATCGCGAATATAAACAATTATTATTTATATTTGATTCCTTTACAAATTAATGTATCTATTTATTCATCCATTCATTTACTTATTTTATATAATGTTATAATTAGTTTACATACGTATTAATTAATTTTTATACATTGATCTGCATGTCTACTTAAATATATTTGTGGGACTTGTTAGAACTACGAGCTGTTGCTAACAAAAGAAATGAAACTGTGACAGCCACGCCCATGACGCAATGTCAATCGACCGACCCCCCCCCCCCTGCAGTGTTGCAATTTCATCAATATTCTGTTATAATATTGTTCACCTATCTCACTCAGTGCTCCTTCCTCGAGCTGCTCTGTGGCACGTCCCTACTACGCCCCTTCACAAAACTAGATTTGGCATACACAGATTGAAGAATCAGTCTATAAAGTTCCTGGATCAGTTGGGCTGGGTCATCAGAGTTTGTCAACATAGTTTATAGGGTATAAGATGCCGCCCGCGCAGTTACATTTTATTCCATAAGCCTCCTGGAGAAGATTGAGACATCCAATAGAGGAAGGAACACAGAGTGAAACAGGAGAACTTCAGATGTTCCTCGCTCGATCCGTGTTTGCGCCACCCTAGTTTTTGTGACGAGGCGTAACAAGGACGTGTCACACAACAAACCGAGGAAGGGGTGGACAGAGAAATATATTGTAGAAGAATGTTGATGAGATGTTGGGCAACACAAAACATACGCGGTAGGTCGATTGACATATTATAGGCGTGGATGTCACAGTCTAATCTATTTTTTTTCACACCTCGTATTTTGAGGAATGTCTCATTTTACTCCCCTTTTAATCACAGTGTGACAGATAAGGAGGTATTACAGGTTGCAGAACAAATCCCGAGTAACAAGTTGGAGAACCTTGGTGTAGAGCTCGATATCAACCTGAGAGTAATACTCAACATAATGAGATCCGAGCGAGATGCAAGATCCGCTGCTGTGCAAGTTCTCATGATGTGGAGGGATGATTGCACTGATTCTCAGCGAGATACGCTGATTGCTGCGATGACAAAGGTTGGCCTGTCCAGAGTTGCAGAAGAACTTAGGAATCCAGGAACACCAAATAAACCAACTGAGGATCGAGACCAGCAACAGCAACAACCACGGAAGAATTTTAGCTGTCACATAATATAGACGTTGGCGGCATGCCTGAGCAAGCAATCACGTGGTTGAGAGACTAAGATGCTCCGCGTCTTAAACATATGTCACACATGGGTGCATGCAAGGGAGCACAGTATTCGTAAGGCACCCCTAAAAAAAATCAGAAGTTCCCCTTTTTTTCAAAAGACATTATTCTTGACGGACATTGCATAATGACATTAATGAAAAAAACTGATCCGGTACAATTTTTATCTCATCTTGCGTAATTTCATTGTGAAAGGTCCAAAATATTCTCACAACCCACACAGAATAAGAAATCATTGTGAAAAGGTCGACAAAATTATGATCCCGACCCCCTAAAAAAGAAAATCATTGTGAAAAGGTCTAAAAAATTGTGACCACGACCCACCCAGACAAAATTCCGAAAAGACTTCTGCCACACTCATAATTTCTTTTCCTCTTTTTTTTTTTGGCTCGATTATGTTTTCACATAAAAATGAAAATATAAACACTTCCTTTTCATGATCTCTGGTGCAATTGTATCCACAATGTTGAAACATCTGAATATGAAGCTAAGGATTTGTACAAACTATATACTGACTAAATTAACCCAGAAATGTAATCTGACGGGACAAAAATTCTATATGTATCATAAAACGGTAAGTCCAGTTTATGATGTTCTTTAGTTCAATTGTATTTCAGCTTCTCTGCGTTCTATTTCTATTTGTAAGTTAATGTTTGAAAAAAGTTCAAATGCTGAAGTATGGTGAGCGATCAAAGTCTACAATAGGGGCCTCATAACTGGTTATAAAGAACTACGTTTTGAGTAGGGCTGTTTTGCGGTCATTCGAGGTACTATTCTTGTAATGGGCTCTGCAAACATACGAAAAAACCCGAAATATACATACATACGGAAACTTAAATTTCAAAATCCAATATCCATTTTTGTACCTATATACATGCATCAATAGAAATTTCAACATGAATGTTGACTTGGTTTTTTTTTTTCAAGTCAGCAAGACGGGTAATTTAAGCCCCCAAAATGTAAAAATAACAAAAGCATAATAAGTACGCTTAATAAGACTGTTTTTTTCTTTAATCAGTGCACAATGTGACATGAGATAAGTCTTCGAACCTGAATTTTAATTTAGACGGTTATTCTCCAGGTACCACATGTATAAGTATATTTCGCCAAGCTTCGCTATAAATAATATATATAATATACAACTAATGCTTTCCTGTAAGATTTATAAATACAAGGAAAGGCGTAGCTTTAATCAGAGCTCCTCTACACTGATAATAACCTGAAATTAGACAAGAAGAGTGAAAAACTGTCTCGCCGGAGGATATATATATATATATATATATATATATATATATATATATATATATATATTATATATATATTATATTATATGTTCCGGGTGGAATGCATGTGTTGTAGACATAGTAGGGTGTGCAAAGAAGCATTGTGATATTAGTTTTGATGTTTGCGATAAAATATGACCTATGGATTAAGATAATCAGAGTTATTATGTTTTTTTTTTGTATTGTATTATTAAATTATAGTATTGCGAATTTGTAATATGTAATATGCTAACTTACATTCTGTTTTTAATTATCCAGATGCCATAGGACCGAGAATTATTGTCAAATATTAGAATTTTTAAATATTATTAATTATAACGTGTTATACGTGATGTGTTATGTGTTATAATAATAATAATAAACATAAATTTATATAGCTCAGCTACTATCTGTACATATTCAGCTGCGCTGGTTCTGAACTCCTGTTTACTTAATTCTACGCAAAATACATGTATATTATATATATTAAGAGAATAAATATGATTTTAACTTACATTTGAAGACATTTAGTGAGGGTGAGCTACGAATTTCAATAGGCAAGCTATTCCAAAGTTTTGGGGCGGCAATGGCAAATACATGGTCCCCGAGAGTGATTTTGGTTTTGCCATGGGGAATTTGAAATAACAATGTATCTGTGTTATCTGTATCTGTGTTATGTGTTATGTTTAATGCTACACATTGTATATTAGTTTTTATATCCCTCTATGAATATTCATGAGCATTTTCTAAAACGTAATTGGTTGATTGATTGATGCTCATACGATCAAAAATAATTTCACTAGTAATAAAAAAAAAATCTTCGCCAAAGCTCAGTATATTTTTCACTATTTTTGTCAGGGCAGCACTGCGCCTACTGCGCATGCTCATTACCAAACAAAATGGCGGTGTCGATCGCCGCGACAGTCAAAACAACAATTTTAGATTCTATGTTCATTGTTATTTTATGAATTCAATGTATTTTTACATTTCATTGGTGTTGTGATGAAGATTTCACGTTAAACCTTCGAATTATTAGCGTCGATTTTATGAAACGTAATTGCAATGCGGAAAATTAACAGAAATTTGACTCACACCGCGTACGGACGTGTGCGGGCTGTGTATTGCATAGCAAATTCATCAGTTGCGTACAGTGACTGTTCTCTCTGTTTCGGAAGCAGACGGTGGTAATCTACGCATTTCAATTTGTTAGCTCCACACCACTTTTTGAGTTCGCATAACATTATTGTTAAAGTTTATTAAGTCGGAGGTATATAAAACAAATATAGGCTACTAAGCATTAAGTTCAAAAGAATAGTGAAATTATCTATCTCCGGACGGACTGGCAGTAATATATTTCCTCAGCTTGGTATATTTTTATACTATACCTTTGTGCTGTTTATTGTCAAATTATAAATCATCATCGTATGCCAATGGAAACAAAATTTTTGTGTATTTCTGACATGGACAATAGAGATGAATCTGAATCAGTATACAGTTTCAATTCCATTAAAAAAAATTGTTTTGGAAATGGTGTTTTCGTCAGAAATATCCATTAAAACTGTACTCCCCTCAGTCTACAGAACCCTGGATCGTGACTGATTTCCTTGATGTGTTAACATGTATCAACTACATGTCAGATAATTCTCAGAATCTAATGAACTAATAACCCTAATGATACGGACATTAACACTTTGGGTGCTGGGTTGTTTTGGACTTATGTGTATAACTTTTCAAAAATGTACTTTTCTATAAAAATACAAATGTTGTTGATACAAGACATTTTAACTTATTTAGTTGGTTCAATGTGTTCATCTTACGATGAATATCATTGGTAGGAACTTCAGTGACGTTTGTCATTCAAAATTAAAAAGTATGGAACTGATTATCTCCTCGGCGCATTTGTAGGCCGATAGCACCCAAAGAGATAAGGTCCGATCATATCTTTGTGCACAATCTGAATGAGTACACGAAAAACAAACCTCACAGCCACACCCTACCAATACACAATGCAATAAATTACAATACAATACAACACACTTTATTCTTATATAGCGCATTTTCAACTGAACAGATTAATACGCTTTACAACTTATTTAACTACATATACATTAAACTAAGAAAACGAGAATGTTTTTAGCGCCCCTCTTAATATATGTAACGAAGCTGATAATCGCAGCTCCTTTGGCAACTTATTTCAGACTATTGGTCCACAATAATGGAAGTTGCGCTCACCAGATTTCGTGTTAACATATGGTACACGGAGTGCTGTAGTGTCTGAAATGGCAGACTACATTTCATATAACAGGTAAGATATGATTGAGATGTACTAAGTAGTGGTGTATTATGCGACAAATAAAATGACATTTGTAAAATAATCATCCAGTTCGTTTACTCATCGTTACCTTACTCAAGGGACAGAAAAAATATATACACATAGGATTCTATACATAATGGCTTTACTACTGACCTGGGCCTGTTGTTTTGTGAATTGAAACTTGTTTTTGCGTTGACAATAAACTTGTATAGTCTCCGCCATTTATTTTTCACGTAAATATGAAGACCAAATGTGTCTACACTGTAAACAAAAACTCGTCAAGCTGACAAAAAAAAATTCGTCCAGCTGGTGTCTCTATCGTCCAATTTTTTCTCGTCATAGTCTGGTGCGTAACGAAA
>JZLH01S0596938.1:19028-34636 GCA_001188425.1 Eucidaris tribuloides | reverse complement strand
AAGTTATCGTGCGGAAACCAATTAGGGGGACGGACGGAAGGACGGACGGACAGGTGCAACGCTAAATGCCCCCTCAAGACTTCGTCGGCGGGGGCATAAAAACTGCCAAACAAACCTTCATATTTTATGCACATATCATGTGGAGCAATGCATACTCTGTCACGCTACCCTGGAGCTCATGAACCAACACGGTTTACCGGGTGTGGCTGATGCTGCGCACTCGCAACTTCTTGGAGCTATAGTGCAAGGAATCATCCAATGGATGTGTTGGACTTCTCAAACAATAAGTGTCACCTATAACACAAAACGTCTGCACCCCATACAAACTACTATGGCCAACTTTCGAGTATCGGGGACATAAAAACTCAAATTTGTGTGGTATTAGTTTATTCCAGTATCTGTATTTCTGTAACTATTAATTAATTAATTCATTCATTCATGCATTTATTCATTTTTATGTATTTATTAACTTAATTATTGATTGATTGATTGATGGATGGATGGATGGATGGATTGATGGATTGATTGATTGATTGATTGATTGATTGATTGATTGATGGATTGATGGATTGATTGATTGATTGATTGATTGATTGATTGATTTATCGTTATTTACTATTTTTACCTGGGTGGCTGCTGTCTAGGCACTAGATGCAACGATACTTGCCTGTGACTACGTAAAAACGTTGTTTTGGCTTATCCCAGGCCTATACGCATATGTATATAACAGTATAGGCCTACGCTATTTAGTTTGAGAACATGGTACCTTTTTTAAGATAAGAATTTAATAATTGCGGCATGTTCACGAAATCATTAGTATATACATCTGCACTGAGTCGTTTGGAAAGTTTTGATGTCATAGTCACAATATTTCTGTAAATCTGATGAAATACCCATTTTTTGACAGAAAAATTCACAGTAAGGAGAAAATGGACAAGTGGCAAATTTCTGAGTCCAAACTAACGTGAAAGCTTACACTAATTTGATTAAATGTTGTATCATGTTGTCATAAATTTGATTCTAGTTTAATTTGATAGCACACACATAGTAAGGAGTAGGTTCCATTCAAACGAAATCTTCAAATTGCTCGATACATATAAGCAACCCGTAGAACTATGGGGTAGTATAGAGCCAAAGATGCTATACTACCCCAGACCGCGGCAAATGTTGCTGGACCGTCCCACTTCACAACATAGGACATCCTCGCCGCTAATCCACCCTTGCTCCATTGATATCAACGCGTGAATTAGCACGCACGGCCACACGTGCTCGATAACCAAGCCATAGTCACGTAAATAAGCAACCCAGATTTGCCGGACAGTAAATGTGTCAATAAGTTACCTTTGCAGCATATGGGCATATGATGACACCTCAACGGACGTTTAACGTTGAAAGGCAATACAAATTAATGTTTTTATATTCATTAATTTCACATTCCATAAAATCTGTGTCTTGCATTCAACAGCGGTACAAAACAACCGATACCGCAAACGAATGGAAAGAAACCAGTCTTCGCTACGAGAGACTCCCAAGCGTGATATAGCGTACAACATGCTGTTTTAGGTAATACTATGGTGTTAACTTTAAAGCAATATAACACGTTTTGTAAAAATGCAGTGATTGTGTCATTTTGATACAATATTGAATATATATTGGGGCAGTTTATGCAAAGTTTTGATGTCTTCCTGACAAAATATTTTGAAAAAAGGGAAAATAATATATTCATTAAAATTTCAATTTTTGAAAAAAGTGTTAAAAATTCACATTTTTTGCCCAAAAGCACTTCAAATTTACCACCAATCCAATTAAGTGTGGTAACATCTTGTAGAAAATTTAAATGTCTTTAAAATGATACCAATTTCATGCTTATAGGAAGTTCCATTCAAAAGTTATTTTCAAAATGGCTCAATATAGGTTGCACATGGCGGCCATTTTGAGTAATGGCCCCCATAACCCACCATTTTGGAAATTTCACGTGGCCCGCGTTATTTTCTGATATGACATCACTCGACGAATATCCATGCAAAATTTGGTGCTTTTATCACAATTTGAACGATTCGACCCAAAATATGCAGTTATCTGCTCCACTAAAATACATGTACATCACAGTGGGATGAAAAACAATCATTTTAATACTGAAATGACACGATAAATGCTTTTTTTCATTTGTGAAATGAACCATGTGCAGGAAAGTGTTTTGAGGAAGAAAGTGGTATAACAGTTGATTGTAGCAGGGCTTTCATGTCATATCAATAAAATTTGATTAAAAGTGTGGAATCAGTTCTGATGACCTGCACTTGAAAGTCTACTCCGAGTTACACTGTATCAATTTTAGTTTTGTGAAACTGAATTCAGAACTACATGTATTTAACTGTTGTACATGTGTACATGTACATGTATGTGACCACAAGTAACAACCGTATCAATTATAAAGGAGATTAAAATTCATGGCTGTGACATAACCTTGGGGTGTTTTTAATAATAGTCTGGGATTGGTAGTCTAAGCTGCTGCAAGGCCAAACTAAGACCAGATCCAGACCTGGAACCAAATTATTCTATTCTTTGCAGTTCATGTAATGTACATGTATTCACGCTTCAGTAAACATGGGACGTGCTGTGAATGAAAAGCCATGTCAACAATCAATGATTTAAATGTGTATTATTAACCTGGTAGGCCCAACTCATAGGTACATGTACTTGCCTTGGATGTGTGATTTATACATGAAAATCTCATTAGTAAAATTTCTGCTTTCTGTGATACATGTTTATGAAAATTCTTTTATCATGAATGATCTAGATTCATGGAATTAATTATTCATTATTGTAGGCCTATACTAATAAATTGTTCAAACGAGTACCCTCTCCTCTTGAACCAGTGTCTTGCATTTTATTAATTTTCATTTTCCATAGATATCTTGATTCTTGATAGAGTGTGAAAAAGTGTATGATTCCAGGAATCCTCAAAACTACTGTAGACTCCTTCATTTTAATTCCATCCGAATCTCTCTTTTCTCCAGAATACATTACAAATCATTTTCTCAAACTTACTTAGAGGTGTGCGTGATGATCTCAAGTTGTATGTTTCCAAACTGTACATTTGACACAGTATACATGTACATACATGTAAGTACAGTGTGTCTCAAAAATAATTGTGCAAGTCAAAAGTGCCCTCTTTGGTAATGAGAAAATTATATTTGTGACGTCATGCTTACATCACCCTCAAGGGCATAGTCTTAGCTTTCAAAAGCCATTTGTTCTGTTAAGTTTGCTTGTTTTAATCCTGAGATATGTGCAGTTAACAACGAAAAGGTAAAATCACAAATGTGCCACTTTTACTACAGTCAATGATAGCATCGGGCCCTCTTCCCGTAAAAGTGATACATTGTGATTCACAAGGGACTGTAGTGAAAGTGGCACAATTGTGATTTACCCTTTCTTATTTAAATTAACATATCTCAAGATAAAGACAAGGAAATTGAACAAATATAACGCTATTTGAAAGCTACATGTACAGTAAGACTATGCTCTTGACGTTGATGTAAGCACCATGTCACAAAAGTATTTTCTAATTGCCAAAGAGGGCGGTTTTCACTTGCACAATTTTTTTTGAGACACACTATACATTGTACATGTACTTTGCAAACTCTCTCCACAGTACCTGGGGCAGGGCTCCACGCTAAATTTTTTTCCTAATTGCCCTTTGGGCAAGTGAAATTATTACTTTGAGATGTTTACTTGCCCGAATGAAAAATTTACTTGCCCAGAAATAACAATAGTAAAAAACATTAAAAATGATTTATCACTAAGTTTGAATTATAAGGCCTGTTTTATAGCATTGGATGTTTGTTATTTTATTTCTGGGGTTGCAAATGGTGTGATGTACAGTATGATTTTAAAAAGTCATAAAATTGAGTTCAATGAAGAAAATAATAAAATTTAGTATACTGAACACAAAAATTTTAGACATATTTTGTTCATTTTTGGTAAGATTTCTGAACATATTTTAATGTTTTGCTCATTTCATGATCAAAATTTTACTTGCCCAATCGGGCAAGCAAATTTTAACATTTTCAGTTTTTACTTGCCCGACATGCAATTTTACTTGCCCTGGGCAAGCGGGCAAGTGCTAGTTTCGAGCCCTGCCTAGGGCATGGTTGGACTTTTTAAGAACCAAGCTCTTAGAATGTGTACTGTGAACATCTGTTCTATTGTACTCTACAACATACATGTACATGCACATGTACATCAGAAGATGAAAGAATTCTCAGAAGATGTACATGTACATGGATTATTGTGCATACAATACATAAGCATGGCAAACATAGTGGAGAGTGAAGTGTATATCAAGTACATACAGTATGTGTACAAAGACAAGTGCTCATCCATGGAAAATTGGAGTGGGAGTTGCTGTGATTACTTTCAGGAACCATTACCTCTGGCTCTTTATTAAATGGGAACTGGATGTGTTATTTGCAAATTCTATCAGAATTACAGAATTAAAGTTTAACATTTAAAAAAAAGTGCATTGAGGGCACACATTTGTAAATTGACAAAAGTGGCCTACACCAATGTACGTACATGAATGCTGAATCCACTTCATAGTAAAAAAAAAGAAAAGAAAAAGTAACTGAATGGTTCTCTTTTGGTTTGAGAAATATGAGAATTTTGTTCCATAAATTAGGAGTTAAAGGGCATTGACATGATTGGGAGAAAAAATGCATCTAGAACCAAATGGTTGAAAGTTTTGGAGGGATTTGTCTTGAATTTGTTTACTGAGCTGAATCAAGCAATGAACATACCATCACTGAATTACTCTCATACCCCAATATCAAATAATCCCATTGAAAGCTACGCAACAAATTTGCTAGTCACAAGACATACTGATTGTATTTCTTTGAAAATGAGTCAACATTTAACACAAAATTTTCACAGCAGAATTCTTTCATATTTTACTTGATTCTAGAAGAGTTTTACCCCAAGTTGAGGACTACCCCAATCATGTTGTTCCTTTGAATGGGATTGGTTGGTGATGGAAAAAAAATCTTTCATCAAAATTCCACATTTTATTGGTTTCAGAGTAAAAGTATATTACATTTGCATTATAATGTTTGACTAAAAATTCACTTCAAATGTAATAAATGGTTGTAGGATTTTCAGTTAAAACAAGTGAAGTTTCACCTTCTGTATCCCCCAGTATATCAACAATAAACAATGTCCCACACATTGATTTTGTGTTGGTTCTTTGTCAGCAGCGAGGATTATGTCATTTGTTATATAAAATGTTCTGTTGTTTTCAACTTCTCTCTTTTGTAATATTTTCAGAATCATCTGTTCACAGAAGGTTTGAAAACAATTGAATTTGATATCAAAATTATTTTCTTCTGCAAACTCAATCTTATCTTCAAGCAACATGAGGGTGACATCATTAAAGCAATCCATCATTACTACATGTACATACATGTAGCCTCATGTCCTTGATGCATTGGTGCATGTTGCCCTCTGATAAAATTCATGTCAAGCCCTCCTGACATTAATAATACATGTACATGATTCAAAGAACTCCAACAAGAATCTATTTATGAAGTACAATTACAAGTTTTTAACTTTAAATCAAATTCTTTGTCATAAAAATACCCCCTTGAAGGTGAACCTGTTTTTTATTGATCCCTTGGGGGCTTAGAAATATGATTCATCATGTCGTTTCTCAGAAAATTACACCAGTTTTATTTGATTGTATCATTTTTCAGTGCTCAATGCAGTATCCGGATTCAACTGCAAACTTTCAGTCAGTCCATACTTGATTTGTAATCTCAATTTGTATTTCCGGACATACAAATACAGGTGGATATTATGAAATGCTTTTAGAGTCTTAATGTTGATATTGGAGTGTTCAAAGATATTGAGTATATGGGTCTGTCCACGAAACTCGGGCCAAAAATGTGACATTTGTGGAAAATAGAAAACATGACAATGCCTGGATTTTTGTGGTGGTTTCTATTTCCGAAAAGTGCATTTCCAAAGCAACCTTGATCCCAGATACACCTGCTTTTGAAGGGAAACCACAGTGTATCTCACAGGCCATGTCAAAAATTGGTCATACCTGTCAATGTTGTGTGAAAATTACGCGACTCTACCATGGACACTCGGTGTCCATGTAGGAGTCGGAACCAAGTCAGTCTTCGCCGTTGCTTTCCTCAAATAACACTGAGAGTGTAATAGTGTCTCTAGAGACTGACGTCATATTCTATAACCACCGTTCTGTAATGAATGAAAAGTAAAACATTGAGTAAAGTAAACTAATTCTCTTAAAATACTGGATTAAGGTCTCCATTTTGTGTTATCAGAATACTCGCCACTGACAGGGTGACCACAGTCTTCATTGTTGTGTGTATCCTTCTAGTTTTTTACTCTTCGTACCCCCATAAAATGTTATACAGGAGGTAGCCCCCTGTTGAAATTCTAACCCCTCAGAGTTATTTTTCTTGCCAGGAGAGGTTTATTTTGTTTTTGCCTAAGACAGTGTCATTGCTGTCAGCAAGCTACCGTCGGGGCCCACTGACATAGAGCCGACACGACATTAATTTCGGCTGCGGACCGCCTTCACATTTTCTTTTCGCTGGAGAAAAAATTGGAGATTTAGGGCAATTTTTGTTGTCAAAGGCGTTCCTAACTCATACGCCCCTTGCCATGCCAAATTAAAGACTTACAAGCGGACCTCCAAATCTTTCTATGGCCTATTCCTGTCTAAATGAGTTTACTTTTTAGTGACACTACATTGAATTTAGGGCGGACACCCGGTGGTAGTGTGGCCGGCGTATCGGAGTGTTTTCAAGAGGCACGCATTGTCATGTAGCCAAGGTAATTTTATGTTAAGAAGGTAGGCATGGTTTCTGATAATGCTTTGACTGTACATTTTATTCCTGTTTTTAATAATTTGAATGATTATTCTGACTTTCAAAAGATATTTCATATTTAGGGCATTTTCATGTCACACTTGTTGACTAAAAAAAATAGGGTGACACAACACAATTATTGAAAGTCACATAAAAAAAAATAAAGTTCATGAGGTTTACCACATCGGTTGAATTTTGCTTTGATAGTTAGATATGCTTCCCTGCTCAACAATACTACTCTGTGACTCGCTTATCCAACTTCTGAGGCAAAATCATTAGAAATCATTGTTAGCTGATGGGGAAGTGACCTCATTTTTTTGAAGAGGTCGCCAACTTCGTGAGACAACCCATATAAGGAAGTGGAATCATGGTAAAGTGAAGCCTAGTTTCAGTTTTTGATACTGGTACTACCTTAGGGTGTAATAATTTGCAAGTACTTCACTGTAATGTAATGTAACAACAACAACAACAACAACAGTAAAACAATTAAACCAAAAAACAATAAAAGTGACTGTGGTACGTATATTGTTGCATTCCAATTTTTTTAAAATTAAGTATCCAATTAACATACCATGTACATGTATAGAGCCATTATCTTGTCTTTTCTGAACATAACATTATGGGCACATGGTTTTATTAGCTGAACATAACCCTTTTGAGGTGTTGTGGGGCCTTATTTTAGTCAAAATAGTCACACAAACTGTACTGTACTACAGGTAAATACAGGTTTTTGTAGAATTTCTATGAATATGAGTACGCTGCTTGAAGTTTAAAAGGAAAAAAGAATGTACATGTAGCATATAGCCTCAGTACTTATATGTCTGGGAGTGATTGCGGAATTTTGATTGCAGCCAAATCAAGCCATACTGTACACGTAGTACACTGTACATTAGCAATTAGTTTGTGAAGTACCCCGTGGGAGCTAGATGTACATTTTAAACTGTGCATAGAATTGTACTAGTAAACCTTACTGTTAGTAGTTTGGGGGGGGGGGCGGGGGGGGGGGGTGACTTTATTCCCCAGGGAGACTCTGAGTCCACTTGGTATTTTTTGGTTCAGTTGAAAAGTAATATTGGTTAAAAGACCTTAATTGGATGAGTTTACATGCAATTGGAAAATTATCTTGGCATACATGTCCAAGATCACCATGCAGATCCAAGTCACTGGTTCTGCAGTATAGGCTCAGGGCAGGGGCAGTGCCATGGGGGGGTGGGGGGGGGGGTAAGAGTGGCAGAGGGGGAGGCTGCCCCCTAAAATTGTAAAAGAATAAAAACATCATCCATGGCAGAGGGGGAGGCTGCCCCCTAAAATTGTAAAAGAATAAAAAAAAATCATCCATGGGGTTTTTCTTGACATTTTGGAATTTTTGACGTTTTCCCCTCCATTGGTTTTCACCCTCCCTATGATTTTGCCTTGGTGCTGTCTTACTACAAACATACAGTAGGCAGTGTTGTAGTCGAGTCACCACCTTCCGAGGCCAAGACCGAGTCCGAGTCACTACCTTCCGAGGCCGCGGCCGAGTCCGAGTCACTACCTTCCGAGGCCGAGTCCGAGTCCGAGTCACAACTTTCCGAGACCGAGGCCGAGTCCGAGTCACCAACTTACAGAATAATGCAATATTTGGGCAGAATTTTAACCCTTAAAATTACTGAAATCTTGCAATCAATTCAACACAATCCTTCAACCATTCATTCAAATTAACCAATTACTGAAATTTATCAATTTGGAAAAAAATAAAACAAAATAAAGCAAAAGCTCTTGACTTTGAGGTAAACAATATTTGGTGTAATTGTAAATGACTAAATGTCTTCGGAACATTCAGCTAATAAACGGGCCTCGGCTTTCACCGTGCCTGTCTTGTTGCAGTATAGAGCAGCGACATCATAAAGAAACATTGACCCATATGAATAATAATTATGCGAAACTTACG
Organism: Eucidaris tribuloides; assembly: GCA_001188425.1. Lineage (NCBI taxonomy): Eukaryota > Metazoa > Echinodermata > Echinoidea > Cidaroida > Cidaridae > Eucidaris > Eucidaris tribuloides. The sequence goes on along the minus strand of JZLH01S0596938.1, from coordinate 25,813 downwards.
AGCTGGGTAAAATAAAGTCATATCCATCGATCAGAAGTGAATTTACTTATAGCTTTAAGTTATATAATTCTTTTTTGGCATGGGGTCTATTCGTTGAAAATATTTCAAAATCCTTGTCCAAACAAATCAAACTGGGTTTATTCTTAGGTTCACCACATTATATAAAATCTTGCGGCCTCGACCCGGCCTCGACCCTAATCTCCGAGGCCGCATGGTACGAGGCCGAGGACGAGTCCGAGTCACGGGATTACGAGGCCGAGGCCGAGGCCGAGGACTGGCAAAGTCGGCCTCGAGGCCGGTCTCGAGGCCAAGGCCGGCCTCGAGTCCTCCATCCCTGACAGTAGGCCTACACACTTACATGTATGTAGACAATGTAAATAATGTACATTTCAACATAATTTTCACACATTCTGATGTTTTTCACTTTGTTGTTGTTGCATGTGTGCATTCATCGTCTGGAAGTACGGTAAAACCAGTGGAGAGAAGAAAAATTCAATATCACTAATGCAGGGTTAGGTCCTTGTCATATTCACAAAAGGTCTGCATGAATTCACAAGCATTCAGAATCGAGGGAGACCAATTGTAAGGCAACGTGCCCTATTTTGTACCATGTCTGAATAAATGTCAGACCTTCAAACTTCTGAAATTTCCCAAGCCTTTGTTAGGCACAATAAGCCTTCGTTCCAAGGCGACAAAACAAACTTTAAAAAGTTCGGTGATGTCGTACAAGTATAATGGTGGCATGCACTGTACGTATATATATTGTGAAACCGATTTTGTGATACCAGTCAAACAATTTGGGACTGTGAATCGTTGAATTGACAGTCATTTTTTTGTGTGATTTTGTGTATTTTGATGATAGCATGCATTAATTTGTGAGATTATGAAACTGCTGTGTGCACAATGTGATATTAATCAGATATTGTGTTTTTATTAGGGTACACATACATCCGCTTGCACCAGTATTTTGTTCCAAATTTGATCCACATGTTCAATCTCAACACCTCACTTCAATAAACCAAAACCTTTGATGCTCATTTGTAATATCATTCCATGCACCCGACAAACCATAATTAACTTAATACCCTGTAACACTAACTGAAGCCAAAAACTCTTTATTTGTATATGGCTATAATTTGTTATCATATAAAAACCTGTATGGTTAAATGTGGAAAGCAAATTTCTATTTTGAACAATGCACTTCCAGAGACTCCAACCCCAAACACCTCTTACGCGGGAGATTCTCCCGCCGAGACCCCCTAGCAAACGGGAGACTCTGACTAATGTGCGCGTAGCCCACATCACCGGCGCAAAGCATGAAATTCCTTGCAGCCGGAGGCCATTTTTAGGGTTTTAGAAAGCTCTCTGTTGCTGTTTTAGGCTTATTTTTCAACTATGACAACACTAAATGAGGTCAAATCCATCGATTCAGATTCATTTGTTTACAAAAAGGTGGTTGGGCGGGAGAAAAAAGGAGAAACACAGCTAGGGCGGGAGAAATTCAAACTCAAGCGGGAGGGCGGGAGATTTTGTGAAAATGGACTCAAAGCGGGAGATCTCACGCCGAAAACGGGAGAGTTGGAGTCTCTGCACTTCTTCAACAAATGAAAAATAATTTGTGCCTCAAGCTTGAATATGTTTGCATAAGTCATTCTGTTAACACATTAATAATGTTGGTAGTCACTACTAAGTAAGATGCAATCTGTGTTTCAATTCATTGTCAAAATTTTGGTGGTTGATGGGGGTGGGGGCGGAGATAGTGTCCTAATAACTTTTATTCGGCCTGATTTATTGCATTTTATAGGAGATGGTGTGTCATATGTGGGGATCAAAAGTTAACATTTCAGCTCCAGTGCAATTGACATATACAGACTTGCCAGATGATCCGTCAGGTCTGGCAGTCATACACTAGTTTTAAGTGAGGTGCATAAAATCCAAATTTAGTGGGCAGAATAACAGTTCCTCCGTACATGTACGTTCTGTTTGAATTTGAGCAGCTGAAATCTGACTCTCCAGCTTTAACCTGTTGGAGACTATTAAAGTATGAGTTAATTCGTGTTGGGGTCTATGGAAAATGTGTGTTTAACTTATAGTGAAATCAAATCGTCTCCAACAGGTTAATACATGTCCTTTTGTGAGAGGTGAAGATTTTGTTTAAAGGCATTGTATAACAATGTTTCCAGTTTAAAAAATCTGAGCTACATAATTCCCCATGCTACCAGTGTCTCTGATACAGTCTAAAAATGAAGCCCTGAAAAAATTGCAGTTTAAAACGATCAGTAAGTGCTTTAAAAAAGTGAAAATCATTAAGAGACCATTTGCTTTCCCCCATAGACTGCTGTGTTGCAGAATTTCCTATCGGCTGATAGAAAATTAATGTGCCAATTTGTATCTGCACATACACGTATTGTACTAGTGACAGCATAACTGTCCGAACTTTTGTGTTCTAGGGTGTTTATTTGTCCATTCAAACACTGTCAGATACATGTATGTCAGATAGCAAAGTTCAACAATTTTTTAAACGTGTCTTCCACAGTGTTATATAGTGTATTTAATACATTACGTGGTTGATAAGTTTATTTCGAGGTGTGCACATCATGGACACAATCTTTATTATGTAAGTACACTTTAAGTGATCAATCAAAATGTCAATAGTTTGTGCATTTTTAACAGTACAGCAAGTTTTTAACTCTGACCTTGCTTTGGGGAGGTTAATTGAGCTAAAAAATCAATATTTCCATTTTCCAAAAGGCAGCATGATAATGGGTTTCATTGAAGCCTACTGTTATGTAACCATGCTCACATGGAAAATGTTCTCAATGTTACATATGTACAGTGAATCATACTGTGTGCACATTGTTTTTTTTTGTATCTGGGAAAAGTAGCCCCTGATAAAATAGCACGGGGGTGTTTTTGTTACTAATGAATTCTTACATGTAACATTGAACAAATATGACAGTAATAACAGAATTAAATTAATCTCCAGCCATGATAGACATTGATCTGAGAAAGAAACACAATGAATTGCTGGCTTACTTGTACAACAAAGAGGACATTTTGACTATGAATTTTTTTATAGCAGAAACTAGGGGCCTGTACAAGTACTCTGGTGTATACTGTACTTTTGGGAGAACTGCATACATGTACATTATGTCCTACATAAATAGGGGCCCACTTCTATTCATGTACATGTAATTGTACCTAAAACAAACAGTACAAAAGTATTTTACATTTTCCCCTTAAAAAGAGTCACCCATTTGTGATACAGGATCATTTTACTCTTGATGTCTCCATATCTTCAGAAGATTATCCATGATTACATACATCTACAGTGAATGGGTTTGTGTACATTGTACAATGTATGGTTATTGTGAAATTTATTTGATTAAATTAAAAGTGGGTACTTGTACAGGTACATCCTGGTACTGGTGTTGGAGTAGCCTACATGTATGTGTACTGTAATTTAATGTGAGTGGTTTCAATAGGATGGCCTACTGAGTTCATCATTTCAAGGGTGTCAAGTAAAAGACTGTGTGAGTGGATACTGGTTTATGACATTGAGTGGTTTGACACCATTAACAATGAAGACCAAAATTGCAGTCTGTAGTAACCTTGATTTTCTGCCATTGATATTCTATGTTTCATAGCAATGGTATGCTGACATGCAATTACATGTATTTCCTTCATATGTGTACTGAATATAATACTCTCTACTTTCTCTTCTGTTAGTTTTTGACCATGAACTGAGATGTTTTCTGAAATGTGTGATGATGGGATAATGTTTTCTATGTTTGTTTTGTTACATAATGTGTATGTGTGAAAGTTTGTGTTATAATTGTGTGTATGTATGTGTGTATGTATGATGGTGTGTGTGTGTGTGTGTGTGTGTGTGTGTGTGTGTGTGTGTGTGTGTGTGTGTGTGTGTGTGTGTGTGTGTGTGTGTGTGTGTGTGTGTGTGTGTGTGTGTGTGTGTAGTGTGTGTGTGTGTGTGTGTGTGTGTAGTGTGTGTGTGTGTGTGTGTGTGTGTGTGTGTGTGTGTGTGTGTGTGTGTGTGTGTGTGTGTGTGTGTGTGTGTGTGTGTGTGTGTGTGTGTGTGTGTGTGTGTGTGAGTGACAGTACACAGTAGGAGGCTCTTACCACCTTTTGGGGACTATTATATGTTTTGCATTCCGTGGACATACATGTACACTGTATTTGGCTACATTTTCACTCAGCTTCATGTAGAGACTGCCAAGTTGTCAGATGAAAAAAAAAATTAGGGCATTCCAAATTTTAATTTGTCCACATTTATCATGATTTACCAGTAGAGTACAATATGAGGTATTGATCAAATGAAATATGTAGATTTTATTGATCAATTCCTTGGCCTTGCCCTAATATTAATAAGAGCGTACTGATTACTGTACCTTGGACATTGTACATTGATAGTTGTGCCTTGGTATGATTTGAAATTGTGTGTCTGGTAATCAGTCATTTAATTATATAGGAGATGAATGCATTAATAATTTATGCTTATGATTTTGATATTTTTATTCAAGTTTACAAACTAATTTTGGTGCATGTTATACATAATATACTGTAGATAAACCTCAGACAGGCTGGCAGTGATGGTAGCCAGGCAACAGTTGCATGCGAAAAGGGACTGTTTATATGTGCATGAAATTTCCTTACATTGGCAATTTTTAGCTAGAAATGAACAGATAGTGTGTATAAATTCATGTTTTTGTTGCACTTGACTGAAGGCTAACAATTATTCATGGTTATGCAGATGAATTTATCAATAAAACAATGAACAATAATTAACTAACCAACTAACTAACTACATGTAAGTAACAAAGTATTTATAACTAACTAAACTAACTAACTTACTAACTAACTAACTAACTAACTAACTAACTAAAGATAATAAGAGTATGCAAATAATACTACATGTAAAATAGTGAAAATACATACATAACACATAGAGTATAACATCACTTCTACAAACAGTTTTTAGCTTTTACAGTATTGGTTTGTCTGCCACGTACTTTTCCGTAGTTTGATTGCTACATTATTCAGGGAAACTGCAAACATGTGCAAGATACAAAAGAAATCCATGTACATTGCTACAGTACACTGTAATAGAAATTTTAAAGTTAAAAATGATAAAAATTGATACATGTATCATCATTAATAAAAAAAATGAAATAAATTAAATGAAAGTAAATAAAATAAGGACCTCTATATTTTGCAAAATACTGGGCACCATATTTTGTTGAAAAAAAATACAAGCCTAGAACAATGTGCATTTCATGTCAAAAAGTAAGAAAAATTACTCCACTAATTAATTTCTGCACAAGTGTTCAGTGCACCTCCCTGTACAGGACTCGGCATTAGCACTTGCCCGCTTGCCCGGGGTAAGATTTGATGTCGGACAAGTAAAAACTCAAAATGTTAAAATTTGCTTGCCTGATTACAGTAGTAAAATTTTTATTATGAAATGAGCAAAATATTAAAATCTCACCAAAACGAACAAATTTTTTCTAAAACTTTGTATTGAAATACTAAATTTCATCATTATTTTGTTCATTGTACTAAATTTTATGACTTACACCTTTTGCAACCTCCAGAATTAGAATAACAAATGTACAATTCTAGTAAAGGGCCTTGTTGGTTAAAATTAGTGAGAAATCATGTTGAATATTTTTGATTAAATTTTTTTTTCAGGCAAGTAAAAATATGAAAACTGTGTGATAATTTTACTTTCCCAAAGGGCAAGTAGGAAAAAATGTTAGTGTGGAGACCTGTTATATGGATAACTGCAGTTGTAATTCTATCTGTGTGAAAGGGGTTGAGTACTATAAAAATTAAAACAGCACTAAGCCTTTGTTACATGTTACGCCTACACAGGCTTTGGAGACAAACAATAACTAAATTTAATTTTCATTATCCATGGCCGTATACATGTATACTGCATAATAATTTTCATCATATTGTCTTGAAAGTCCCATCCAATTAGTTGATTATTATTGCATATAATATGCACAGACACAAATACAGACATACACACAAACAAACCTGTGTCAGCCACACACTGCCACACACACAAAAGCTAATTGTCATTAGTACACGGATGTGCCGTGTCACTGGTTCTCTTGAATCTGTTTATATGGCGGCGTACCAGTCCGTACCAGCCGGAGTGAGAAGCCTTGCCTTAGGATATACCTGTATGGCTTCAAAAATTGAGCTTAATTTAATTAGGCTCGTGTACGTACAGACTACATGTATATTCCCATCATATATTTATTTATTTATTCATTTATTCAAGGTATAAGCATAAAATACCTCCGTTTGCAGCCGAGTTGCCGAATTGTGGGAGTTTACATAGAAATTGAAATTATATACACTGTAGAAATATAATCATTACATTGAACTATAGAACTTATGAAATGCACAGTTGCAATGTTAAATTTCACAAGAAGAAATACAACAAAAATTACTACAAGAAAAAAAAACAGGTCAATACACAAATTCATACTACATGTATAACAACTTAACAAGTATGGTAATAGGTATTGTTTCACTAGAACTAATTAACAAAAAGCGGTAATATGACCCCAAATATGTATGATGTTATAATATATGAAGATTACATATGATATGATTACATATATGTAATTTTCATCTGTACATGTACATGTACAGTATGTAGGTCTTTACCAGAAAATCAGCCGTCTACAGATTATGTACATATGGATGTGTTGTGCATAATTTAATTGAACATCATTAGATTTTGGGCGTTTCCA
>JZLH01S0596938.1:4495-18978 GCA_001188425.1 Eucidaris tribuloides | reverse complement strand
AGAATGTGTTATTGGTGTGATATGACCTTTGGGTGTAAAGCTTTCAAATAAAAGAAACATCACCAAAACTAAACTTGTGCTTTAAAAATTACATCACACATCACTTGTACAAACAGTTTTGAGCTATTTCAGTAATGTTTTCATGTACTTTTCGATAGTTTTATTGCTAGAACATTCATGGAAACTGCAAACATATGCCAGATACAAGATAAATCGACCTTTTCATTGACATTGCGTTGGCCTCTACGTGTTTGCAATTAAGTTCAATAATTTGCTGAAAAAGGAACCTGGAACAATGTGCATTTACGTGGAAAAGTCAGAAAAATTATTCCACTAATTAATTTTTGCATGAGTACTCAGTTCACCTTTCTATACTCAGGGCTCTACACTAGTAGGCCTACTTGCTTGCTTGCCCGGGCCAAGTAAAATGTCATGTTGGGCAAGTAAAAACTTGAAATGTTAGAATTTACTTGCCCGATTGGAAAAATAAAATTTTGATCTTGAAATGAGCAAAACATAAAATTTTACCTAAACAAATTGCTTATTTTCGGGCAAGTGAATTTTTTATTCAGGCAAGTAAAAATCTGAAAGTGATAATTTTACTTGCCCAGAGAGTAAGTAGGAAAAAAAGTTAGTGTCAAGCCCTGCATATGGATACTACAGTTAATTCAATTTGTATACTGTAGAAGGGGTTAAGTATTAAAAAAACAAAAACAAAACAGCATTAAGCCTTTGTTACACGTACACTACGCCTACACAGGCTTTGAAGACAACATAAACCATAATGAAATTTAATTTTCATTATCCATGGCAGTATATACTGCATAAAAATTTCCATTGTAATGTTTTAAAAGTCCCATCCAATTAGTTGATTATTATTGCATATAATAGGCACAGACACAAATACAGACATACACACAAACAAACCAGTGTCAGCCACACACTGCCACACACACAAAAGCTAATTGTCATTAGTACACGGATGTGTCGTGTCACTGGTTCTCTTGAATCTGTTTATACGGCGGCGTACATGTACCAGTCGGTACCAGCCGGAGTGAGAAGCCTTCCCTTAGGACATACCTGTATGGCTTCAAAAATTTATTAATTTAGCTTAATTTAAATATGCTCGTGTACGTACAGACTACATGTATATTCCCATCATATATTTATTTATTTATTCATTTATTCAAGGTATAAGCATAAAATACCTCCGTTTGCAGCCGAGTTGCCGAATTGTGGGAGTTTACATAGAAATTGAAATTAGATAGAAATACAATCATTACATTGAACTATAGAACTTATGAAATGCACAGTTGCAATGTTAAATTTCACAAGAAGAAATACAACAAAAATTATTACAAGAAAAAAGACAGGTCAATACACAAATTCATACTATAACAACTTAACAAGTATGGTAATTGGTATTGTTTCACTAGAACTAATTAACAAAAAGCGGTAATATGACCCCAAATATGTATGATGTTATAATATATGATGATTACATATGATATGATTACATATATGTAATTTTCATCTGTACATGTACAGTATGTAGGTCTTTGCCAGAAAATCAGCCGTCTACAGATTACGTACATATGGATGTGTTGTGCATAATTTAATTGAACATCATTAGATTTTGGGCGTTTCCACAGTAGTGCCCTTATGTGATAAGACATGGTACTTGAATTACATACATTAATAGGGAAAGAGAGAAACAGATAGTAATACCAGTACATACATGTAGCACATGTTGTGCATAATTTATCTGGATTTCATTTCAGAGTTATTTAGGTTTTGGGCGTTTCCTCAGTACCTACGATGTACTTGAAATACATTTCTAGCAAAAGAGCGAAGCCAAAGTAATGGAAAAAATCTCAACTTGTTTTGGAAGTAGCTACAGTGTACTATAAAACATGTACTTGAAATACATAATTTATAGCAATAGAGTGAAGCCATATTAATGTAAATGTACTAGTTCATAACAACTTTAGGGAAATATCAGGAAAAAACATCAAGTTGTTTTGAAAACAAAAGCTATTTTGAGTGTCATTTAAATGATTAATTCCTGTATCATGAGTAATATTATGTCTACTACAGGTAAAGATATGAAATTCTATTCTTAAGAATTCAATAGTATCAAAATGCTTGCATAAGATGTTTGATTTGAAATTTTGGCCTTGAAATCTTGATTTATAGAAAAATAAGTAAAATGTAGGATTTTGAGGATGTAATTTAGCTGTATCCATCTCTGTCATATTAAAATCGTATGTGTTCATACAGTACATGTTCCATGCACAACAACAACCACCAGTACCACCACACAACATTCAACAACCATCCAACCAATCAACCAATAACAAAAACAACAATAAAAAGGAATTGAGAAAGATTAAAGAAGCTAGGACTAGAAACATGCAGACCCCATATGCAGATATTGAAAAAAGTAATTTTCATGTTATGAAAATGGGATAAAATTGTCCTTTACAAAAAGGTGACTGTATACTATTTCTTAATAAGAAGTTACTTTGAGAGGCATTTGATCACACATGTCCTGTACCAGTAATTTAATATAGGCCTGTACTGTCTATACAGTGAAGACAATCTGATCAATGGGAACTCGTAATTACCCACTGACATAATGTTAGAGAGGAGATGAATGACATTTTTGATTTTCTCCCAGTACGGTATTTTTTCACTATATAGGCACATTAGGCAAAATTACAATTTGAATACTTATTTTATGTGGTAACATTGTGAGCTTTTAAGTATTCAGGGTGGGAAATCCCTAAATGTTATACATGTAGGCTACGTGTATTACCATAAGAACTGTGCCATATTACCTATGTTGCAAAAAATGAGAGGGGATGAATAGACCTGTACAAATAATTCCCATGGTGTTTCTACCACTACAGAAACTTTTGAATACATAATACTGACGTATTATTGTGGTTATTCGCCAAACTACAGGTTGCATGGTGTACTCTGAAATCAGTGCTGTGCCATTATGAGAATGTCACGGAAAATGCAGATGACGTACATTGTTTGCTAAAGAACTACTGGTGGGGCAAATTTGTTTTTATAGTTCTCGGAATAAATGAGTCAAATAGGATACTTTATTTAATTTGTCTTTCTGTGAGCTGTGCTATGTGATTGGCTTTTGCTGCATGTACATGTAGGTATGTTCCATTTCCATTTTCAAAGATCAACCTTTTCACAAATCTCTTATAAAAAGATGTACAGTGTAGGCCTTCAAAATTCATGGAACCTGAACAAAAGATAAAAGTTGTAGTACAGTGAAACCTGTTTATAGCAGCCACCCAAGGGAAACAAAAAATGTGGCCTTTATAGACAGGTGGCTGCTATAGACAGGTTCTTTAACACATGATTTGTCTCAGGGGGGGGGGGAAATTTTAGTGGCCACTATAGACAGGTTGGCTGCTATAGAGAGGTGGCCGCTAAGACAGGTTTGAGTGTACATGCAGTTACAGAAAGTGAATCTACATGTAATAAAGAAGAAAAAAAAAGAGACAGACAGACAAACACATACAGCATGTTTCTATTGAAGGTAGTTTTCCGGATGCAACCGGCTAATGGAGGAGAAGATCTCAATAGAAACAGACCTTCTCCGCCATTATCCGTCTTTTAGCGGAGAAAGTTTCGCGGTATTTATCCTGCTTTTTGCAGGATCATAGCGGAGAAAGATACCATAAGACGTCAATAGAAACAGACCTTCTCCGCCATTATCCGTCTTTTGCCTGTGAGAACCGGAAATAAACAAAACCACGTGATCAGAATTTGACTCCTGGCTGCAGCGCGCGTGTGTTTGATTGGGCATAAATTTGACCTCGGTCATCCCACAATACCTTGCGGCAACCCAGGTGAACGGACTCTTAGCCGGTAATCGTACGATCCCGTTAGGATCGATTGTGCTTTTCGGAAAATGCAATCCAATAGAAACAGACCTTAATTCTCCACTATTAGTTGGTTAAATTTTATGCGGATAAATACGGTAGGCTCAATAGAATCATGCTGATAGACCATAGCAAAGAAACTTGGATACAGTGCTTGTGTGTCAACATTTAGTGCAGTTCCTGAACTGAAGATTCTAAGAAAAGGATGAAAAGTCTCACAAAGAATGAAAAAAAAAAGACAGACAGACAGACAAACAAATAGAATTAAACGTAGATGTAGTGATACATAAAGTCAACTTTCGAAATTAACTGTACAGTTCCTGAAATCATTGAACTAAGATATTTGAGGGACATGTGAAACGAGTTCCACCTGGTGACTTGGCATATCTTTGGACCATACATGTACATGTACATTGGAGGTGCACAAAAGTAAATGATATTGCAAAAAAGATCTGGGATTACTGCTACTGTAAATATACAATGTAGATCCAGGGGTGGAGCTCATACTATGAACAGAGTCCCATTTCCATGTGACCCCTCTCTCTGTGGTCTGACAGGCAGTACCTACATGTATTATGTGTGAATGGCATATTTAAGTTGACAAAAAGAGTGGATCACTACCCATGACATGCATCAGTGCATCAGCATGTATAGTATACATTTGAAATGGATTCCATTTCAAAACAAGCATAATTTGTGCTGTACTGTACCTTTTCAACATATAAACTGGTATACAAATGAAAGTTATTAAACAAGATGACAAATCAAAATTCAATTTGGGAAAGCTGGAGTTGTACTTAAGTTAATTCAACTTCTTGTGTCTTTATAAGCACCAAGTGAGTTACAGATTTTCTAGCTACACATACCTGACCGAGCTGCTAAATGATTCAACAAGTTATCATGTTGTTTTGAGCTAAAATACGTAGGCATGTTACCACATGTACATTCTTCGCAAAATGATGTTTGAACAAATGTTTGGTTTGTGGTATGAATGAAATGCCTCATGGTTTTAATGACTTGGAAAAAAATATAATGTTAGTCACCCAAACAGGACTTAAAGCCCAAGTTTAGTTTTGGGATGCTTTTTTATTTGGAAGCTTTATGCCCAAAGGTCATATCACACCAATAACAGATTCTGAATGTCTTTCGTTTTTTTTCTTCTAAAATTAATTAATGAAATATCTTGGGGGTGGGGCTTGGGGTTTGGGACCCACAAGATTTTTTGGGGTACCCCCGAGACTTTTGACTATATTTTACATTATAGCATCAATAATAAGTTGTTAAGGTTATCTGAGTTATACCTCATCAGAAAGTGCAGACTCTGCTCTTTCTAGACTGCTTTTTCATTTTGGGTTATGCTGATTACGGGATATCCATCAACTCCATTTCTTTTTTTGCTATCTTAATGTTTGGTTTATAAAAAAATTGCATAACCTTTATCTTTCAGCAGGTATCAGTTTCGATAAAGCTCACCAGTAAACACACACACCTGTGTTAAGATTGTGTTCAACCCAGCACTGATGAGTTTTAATTTTTTGTTGTCGAAAAGGTCAATTAAAGTCATGATTTAAACCTGTATTCAATTTGATTGAGTTCATGAATTGTAAAACTTACATTTAACTCTTCATTTTGATAAAATTGGGATAATGTTTTTTCCTCCAGGGTGAATTTATACATGAATTGGGACTTGATTGTCCATCCCTAAGAGCAAATAGAAACAAGGGGAAAATACCAGGATGGCAGAAGCACATTTACAAAGCAATCAAAATATGTATTTAGTGGGCTTGCACTCGGTCATGCTATTCATATATTGAAGTGTTTTCTCAGAAACGTGTTGACTCTGAGTACATACAGTATACTGTGGTGAATAAGAGGCTGACACTTGGGAGGGAGTCTTATGTTTTGAGTGTATGATATTCTAGTAAAGTTCTGATTTAGACAGAGTTTATTGTTATGCAATGACTTTAAAGGGGGATTAACAGCCAGATTGATTTACATGTACAAAATTAATAAAATGAAAAAGTTCATATGTTAACCTGTTGAAGAGTATCTTGGAGTGGGGTCTATGGAGAGTGCGTTGATGAAATTGAATCATCTCCAGTGGGTTAAGAGCAACCCAATCAGTATCTGCATCAACTGTTTGTTAAACATTGAAAAAAAAACACATACACACACACAAACATCCATGCATGCCCACTGATATATACGTGTGTGATGGTGACAAAATGTTTCCTTCCAAAATTTTCTGTTCACAACAGTTAAAATCATAGGGGAGACTATTTTTTGAAAAAAAATGTAAAATTCCCATAATTTACATTACTTTGAAAAAAATGGGGAGGGGGGGGGTTATCGACCCCCCTCGATTCCCCATGCATACTTGTACATGTATGTGTTTATACAATTATGTGCTACAAAAAAATGTTTCATTATCATTATTATGGATAAAAATTTTTGCTTCCTGATGTACAATGCAAATTCGTGGAAACTCTTGCAAATTCCCTGTCTTTGAAGCAAAATTGCAAATTTAGTGTATTCAGTTGATTTTTTCATCATTTTTTAACTTTCTTCCCAATTTATTCTTACATTCAGGAAAAGCCCAAGATGCATGTGCAGCCCATTTATTTCAGTGTAGCAACACAGGCCCGTGCATCCCATTGGACAAGGTTTGTGACGGAGTAGTAAACTGCCCTGCGGCCAATGATGAACTAAACTGTCAAAGTAAGAAGAAATGTTGATTTGTGTGTGTGTGTGTGTGCTTTCAATGGTGCGTTATAGAAATCAATATGTACATGTAGTTACATGTAAGTAGAGGGGGTAGAGGCACTTCCACAAATTCTCATCTGAATCATAAATTCTTTTCTAAGTTCAAAGATGATATGAAAGAAATTTTATTATTATTATTATTGCTTTGTCATCATTTCGGATGACAGGGACTAGAAAAGTGAACTTAATCACTGTTACCCTCAGGCATCCAGTCCCCGGTAGTTTTGAATATGGATATGTGACCACAACACCGGGTTTTCACCCTTCTCTTTTCGATGAAGTGCGTGGGTTCTTTTACGTGATGAGGTGTTTCTGTCTCAACACGGGACCTCCGGCTTTACGTCCTATCCGAGGACGATGTGATTTGAAATAATACACTGCTTGATACAACGAGTAACCACGGATATCCTTCGCTATAAAGTGGTATATAATATAACGTTTATAAGCTGTCAACAGAAAAAAAAATCATCAAATATACTGGAATCCTGAATTCTCCAACGTCTTTAGCTGATGCAACCACGTACATGTATGTGTACAGTGTAATCCTCTAACAGAAGTACCACAAAACATCTTGATGTTATACAGGCTTCATGCCCACCAGGTGTATGGCTTCTTTTTTTCATTCCTGAAGTTGAATTGCTGATTTGAGAGCCAAGGGGACATTTACAAGAAAAGCATGATATTTACAAGAAAAAATACTGATGACAACTTGAGGGCGATTCCGTGCGTGTCGTACGGGACATTTTGACAAAAATTTCTGGTCTCTTAGCTGAATGCTTAAACAATAAAAATTTGTTTTGTGATGATTATAAAGTACTAGTGGGTAGCCTTGTGAAAAATGACAACCAACAAAAATTTGTTGTTTATGGGTGAATTACAGGTGAATATGTCGCGTGTCGTACGGGACGCAGAAATGTCCCGTACGACCCGCGACATTTTCATCTCTAATTCGTCCATAAACAACCAATTTTTGTTGGTTGTCATTTTTTCACAAGGCTACCCTCTAGTACTTTATAATTACCACAAAACAAATTGTCTTTCCTCATTTGTTTGGACAGCAGATTGAAAAATGCTGTGAAAATGGCCAATTTTTTTAGCACGGAATCGCCCTTGAGCACTTTTGAAAGTCAAAACACCAAATGAGGTTTTGTTTTAGAGTTTCATGTACCACATCACAAAACATTACATGGCACTACCCTAAAAGCCTTGTGTTAACTAAGAAATGCAAACATTGGCATATATCTAGGATGTTTCAAAGGGGAAAGGGTGGTCAAAAACTATTCAACAAGCAGGGGGTAGGGGACCGACACTGACAAAATGCATTTCTGCTGGCCAAATAAACATTTGTTACTAGCCAGACAACATAGAAGGCCGGGGGGGGGGGGGGGGGGGGGTTACGTCAGAGGGCCAATATGGACAAAAAGCATTTCTGGCTAAAAAAAAATATCCATCGTCAAATATTACCAAAATCTTATTACCCTAAAACATTTATTCTGTTTGTGACAGGGGATTTAAAACACCCCCTTTTGAAAAGAAAGGGGGTTGTTTGGGGATGTTTGAACACCCCGAAACATGCCTTTGAATATGTGTATGAATGGATATATAGGCCTACTTTTGTTATTGTTTCAAAATAATTTTTTACTGTGTGCTTTAGGGTAAGTTTCTGAATTGGACCGCCTAGTAATTTGAAGGACATGGGAGGTAAAACCATCAAAGCCTTTTTTGCTCTTAGCTTCCTGGTTTAAAGATTAATTCTTTTTTAACAGACCTTATATTTTAATACAGCAATACATGGTAAGTTTTCATCCAAGAAATTTTGGAAATAGTGTTGTTGATTTAGCATGGCTTATTCTGCCAGAAAATGACGAAAGGAAGCAACTCTGAAAAAACAGTTTTGTGGGAAATGTCAAAACTATGTTTTCCTTTCTGCGATCTTTAAAACAAAGTCTAATTCAAAAGGATCTAAACATATATGTATTTATTTTCGTCACACTTTAATCATCACCAATTATCAAAACAATTTAATATAAAGAAAATAGTGTTACTTCCTTTTGTAATTTTATTGAAGTGTTCTCCATTTTGATATATATCAGTAGACGAACAATGGTTGGAGATGGTTACCGAAGCAGACTTGCCTGGAAGACCTTCAACAACATCTGGCGATCAGCCCGGAGTGGAGGTATGATAATTCAAACTATGACTAGTCTATGATAATTCTGAAGAAAATGCCACATATTGCCGTAAGTTAAAAGACAATATTTAAATGGCAGTGATATGACTGGGAGAAATAAAAAAAGCCTCTTGAACCAAACTGGTTGAAAGATATGTGACCCGTTTGCCCTGATAAAGTTGCACATCCCCAATGGTAAGGAAAGTGTCAAATATCATAATTATGAATTACACTATGAAAGTGAAGTGTCCAGAAAATCAAAGGTATGATGACCATCACATGTTTCAAAAGTTTGAATATTTATATTTTTCACCTAAAGTATTTTTCTTTCTGTGTTCATGTTTCATAAGATGTGCGACTTTATCGGGGTATCGTGGTGACGGTTCTCGTAGATGTACCATTCTACACCAGCTGCCAGGGTGTATCTCCTGGCTGGAAGGATTTGTCTTGAATTTGTAATACTGAAGTGGAATCAAGCTTGGACGTACCAGCATTTTGTTTCTTTCGAGTCCCAATTCAAATAGAACGTTTGTATTGTATCAAATCATGTTTTTTAAATGATTGTGGAAAATAAATTGAATTTGAATTAGAATTTAGTACAACTCACACAAAGCGCAATTCTGACCTGATAGTATGGCATAGTATAACAAAAAGGTTGCAAGTTTTTCCGATTTTCAAAACGCCAAATTACACGCCAAATTTGCATTTGATACTAGATATGGTTAGAAATAACGTTATAATCAATTCAAAAAAACTTTGAAACCTCTGCCGTACCCGAAAATCTTGCTGCTACGGTTTAAGCGCGGCCAGATTTCAAATGTGAAGTTCATGCTCGCCGGTACTTTTGAACCCTGCTTTACTGAAAATCGGGCTTCATAACGATCTTTTAGGCATGTCATTGTAAAACACACAAAAAAAACCACGTTCGGCTTGCACTCTGAATTCTTGAACGCCAAACGAAATTTAAAAGTGACAAATTTGGTGTTTTTGACGTCAAAAACGCCATACTGGCAACCCTAAATAACAGCCCAGGGTATGTCCTGTTACCCAAAATAAACACCATTGGTACTAGGTAAAAACGTAGAAAGCTATACAACAGAGTTGTCCGTCATAAGGCATACTGATGGAGGTTATTTTAGAACGAGTCAACTTTTGTCTTCAAATTTTCACTGTGGAATCCTTGCACAGTTAACTTGATTCTAGAATAGTTTCACCCCAAGTTGAGGACTACCTCTAAAAATGTCATTTACCATTGTGGAAGCCCCATTTTAAAAATTGTCAAACTTTGACATCTGATCTACATGATAGTGTTTAAATTGACAAACAATAAACACAATAATACACAGAATATATGTCATTAACAAAATACACACATATGAATATCAGCATATGACTTAATCTCTGATGGAGAAAAAGTCATTGACAAGCAATCTATGGGGAAAACTGGAATGGTTGCATATTGATTTTTTTGTTTAAAGTACTAATAGTGATTGTCTTGAAGTACAATTCGTCGCGTCAGTGCAGAAAGGCCCTTATGGACCACGCGCGTCAGTGCAGAAAGGCCCTTATGGAACACGCGCATGGCCTTTCTGCACTGACGCGCGTGTTCCATAAGGGCCTTTCTGCACTGACGGGTTTATGGGGGAAAGGCATCTAAGGGCGTTCTTGCACTGACGCGACAAATTTTGTCAGGGCTTCACTTTGATCTTGTCAGAGACAAACATTACAAGAAGGATTATGTAACTTAGAATTCTTAAAACTTGAAACATTGTTAAATTTTGCCTTTCATCGATTCAACAAGACAAGCACAAAACCCCAAAACTAAATACAAAAAAAGAAACAACAAACAGTCCTGTACAATATCTCTTTCATTTCTGTGCATTTATGGGATCGTTATTTATCTTGTGAAAGTATTTGTTTGCCTCTTTGTTTTCAAATCTCTCACAAATTGATGCTGCTCTCAAGTTGGTCTGCTTAGTTCTGCTGCTGCTTGTAATTCAATAAACTTAGAAAAAAAAATGAACAAAACAGAAAACAACAACAATAAAGGCAACAACATGGAAGGAATGATTATGTGAAGTGATCAGGGAAAGTTGTATTTCTCGTAAACATCAGGAACTTCTGTGAATAATTGTAATTGCACAAGTAATGTGTCTGAGCACTGTAAAAAAAAAGAATAGATGAAAAATTTAAGCCTACAAAACGGGGACATCACTGCATGTGGTCAAAAGATTATCAGTATTTGATCTAGTGAGACGTATTTAAGTCTGCTGATCACCAACTGGCTTTTGCCTTCGAATAACAAAAGTGTGAGTATAAATCTATCCCAGTTGAAATCAGCTGTTTGTCAATTTCATGCATATTTGAGTTGGACAGTGGTTGCCGTGACAACTACCAAAGCTTCTCCAAGGACTGTGTGGGTAAAGCTGATGTGTGCTATGTATATGGGCATACCTGTACAGATGCATGGCCAGACAAAGGATGGATTAATGGGTCATTTTAGAATGGACCTGAGATTGTGATGTAACTGGAAACTGTTAAAAGGCACAGCTTGACAATTTTTAGTTAAAAAATGACATTCTAGATTTTCATTCTACATGTATTATCTAGATCTTGTTACGTACATCGATCTATGTATGTATGGTATGTATGTACTGTATAGTATTTATCTATCTGTAAAATTAACGAATCTGTCTATCTTCCTACATGGCTTATCTATTGTACTAGTATCTATCTCTCTATCCACCTACATGTATCTTACATCTTTATCTATCTATAGGTATCTATATATCTACATCTATCTATCTATCTATCTATCTATCTATCTATCTATCTATCTATCTATCTATCTATATACATGTATCTATCTACATGTATCTATCTATCTATCTATCTATCTATCTATCTATCTATCTATCTATCTATATACATGTATCTACCTACATGTATCTATCTATCTATCTATCTATCTATCTATCTATCTATCTATCTATCTCTATCCATCCATCTTAATTATGTCTATCTATCCGTATATACGTGTATCTGCATGTACATGTATCTAGATGTACATGTATATCTATAGACCTCTCTGTATGCATATAAATGTGTTTGAATATGGATTACTTTTTCTGTCAGTTGTTTTGTAGATGGGGTGGGTTATATCATCCTATGACCTATGTCTGCCTATAATAGGATTATTTGCAGATTTTGAACACTGAATCAGACTATTAACTGAATTTGTTTACCACCTCTTGGTGAAACAAACCTGAAAGTATGTGTACTGTGGATATACAGTGAACTGTTGAGTGTATTATATTCACACAATATTCACATCGACAAGCTCAAGTCAAAACTGTGGCCGCCACCTTGGTATTGATCATGCTGTATCCATGGTAACAAAAAAAAATCATGAATATTAATGACAATAAAATCAATGGAGTAACCTTCATCAGCCTTCAATCAGGGGTTCTCTCATTTAGGCAGATTGTCATACGTGTATGTCACAATAAAAAATAAAAAAATCACTAATTGAGGAATTTGGTTAATTTTTGCTGTATTCTGTATAATTGTGGAGGTAGCCCCCTAAATTAATGAATAAATTTGGTATGTACAATACGGTTAAATACTGGAAAACTGTGAAAAAAATGTCAAATTTGTATAAAAATATATTAACCTTAATTTGGTAATTTTGTGAGAAATTTAGCAAAGACTATTCCTCTGCCATGTATCAGTAAAATACAGTAGTGCATGTACAACAGTCATATATCTCAAACAAAATTTAATCAGTGAATAGAACCCACATAACAAAAGAAATAATGATGTCATTGTCAAATATGAGTACTCAACAGAAATTTGTGGTATGGGAAAAAAGGGGAAAAAAAATGACATGCATCACTAATCATTGTGCCTGTAATGGCCTGGTACAACTTGGTCACATTTGGATGAATATTTATTCAGTTTGTGTGTACCAACTAGTATGACCTGCTCCCATATGTTTCAGAAGGTCACCCTTCTTATTGAAAATTAATCAGCACCATTGTAATTTCAATTTGAATGAAAGGAACGTGATTGTCCATATTTTTCAAGATTTGTGCAAGGTTTTGATTTATTAAATTGTTTTCTTCAGGCTAAAAAGGGTAATCAGTGGAGAAGCTGTATTTTGCCTGAATACATGCATAAATGTCAGCAGTACAATAATTGTCTACACTGTTATTTTGTAATGAAGGATTTTTCAAGCTGTATGATCATGTATGTGTTTGATAATGAGAATGATGGAACAAATGACAATAGTAAGCAAATAATCAATGTTGGTAAAGGTGATGGGACAAACTATCACTTCCGAGGCGATCCGGATGTAGCTATCTTTCCGAAGCGAAGCTGAGGAAAGATTGCGTACACATTCGGATCGCCGAGGAAGTGATAGTTTGTCTCATTGCCTGAAACCAAAAGTTGATTATTTGCTTTATATTCCACATCGGAAACTATTTAACCAAAGAAACGAAAAGGATTGACATTTCTCTAAAAAAAAAAAAAAAAAGACATTTGGGCCCGAATATGGAATACGCGCCCGACCAACACCTGGCTGCGCGCATCACCAGGGGTGTCCACGTTCAATGCGCGCGCGTGCGCGTTAGCGTACATGCATGTTGCGTATTGCACTCACGAAATACGCGCGCTGCCGAGATGGTGTTAGTACTTTTTTGTTTCGCTGATCTTTTCAGTACACACAGTCCTAACGCGTCAATTATCAATATTTTGAGTACGCCCGAAATAAAAGTGTGTTACACTCGGACTATCAATTGACTATCTATCGAGTGTAACAAACTTTTCTTCTCAAGTGATCTGACGGGAAAACTATGCTTTATCACGTGATCAACTCTTGGCCAATCCTATAGCAAGATTCTTAGTACATGTATGTGGAATATAATAAAGAATATTATGAAAATAACAACTTAAGTTATTACATGTAAGTAATGATAGTAATAATAATAATAATGATATGACAATGATAATAATAATGATAATAATAATAATATTATTATCATTATCAAAATAACGACTTACAGTGCAGCCATGAATTCTTTTCAACACCATTACACCATTCGCTTTTTGATAGACAGAGATAACTGTCAGTCCTGGGGAATTATATATCAAAAATGACTTTTTCTACATGTACTAAGGTCAGTGGAGCCAGACATTGACAACTGGAATACAGAGGGACTGAAGCTTTTGGTCTAGCTTATAGAGGGTTTGGCGAATGGTGTAATGGTGTCGAAAAGAATTCTAGGCGGGTCTGTATCTTGTATATTTAGTACATAATGTGAATATTCACACACACACACACACACACACACACACACACACACACACGTACAAAAATAAAGCTACTAATATTCAAGTCACATGTGATAGCTAGTCTTCACAGTTTTGACCTTTCAGGAGTGGTAGTACAGTATTTACTGCCTAGCAAAAACATTCAAAAAAAGAAATTTGGGGGAAAAATAACCCACTTTTATTTTGAAGTGTAATTTCTACTATACATTCAATAATTTTTAATGAGTAAAATAACTGAATATCTTACATGTATGTACAGCATCTCGTTATCTTTTGTTCATTCTGCAGAAAATACAGCTTGCCCG
>JZLH01S0596911.1:5755-12977 GCA_001188425.1 Eucidaris tribuloides | reverse complement strand
CTTCCAACATTGGTTAAAACAGTAACTAAGCCAGCCAGGTACCAATGAAAAATCATCAGATCGCCAAAACAGTGGATTCTCCCACCTCTTAAAAAGTTGTAAAATCTACACTCTTCAAATAAATTACACTGTTTTATAAACAAAACGACAAATAATCAATAAATTATATTATTTTCAATGACTTTTTATTGGACAAAATACTAAATGTTCAAGTGAATTACTTCACTGAAAAATTAATAATAAAGAGAGTCACAGAGTAAGTCTTAGACTCGATGATACTGGCCATACCTTGTTTAACTTATGCCACGTCACTCAAACATTAATGATTGACATTTCGTGAAATGTAATATAATAAACCAAGGGCTACTTAACTGTGACAGGTATATGAAATAACAATGTCTTTTAATGTCTTTTTGCGGGTAGAAATAGGAGATTTGAAGTACAGTATACTTATGTTACGTGAGACTTGATAGGCTAGAACCAAGCACGATTTGATGTTTAACAGTTTAATGATGATTGGATTAAGGAGCTCGTACCTCCGTATTGGACGTTGATTGACTCGTTCGAGTGTAGCAATGATACCGGTCTCTGGATCTCTTGAGCGTTGAGGGCGCTATGGCACCCCAGATTTATTGTTCCCTGCATGTGAAATTAAGACTACAAGAAGAAAAGTGGTATCATTGGACTGAAGATGACCCTAAATCCCTTATTACTTTTGGGAAGTAATAGATTGTGTTAAAGCGCCCCTTTTTTATCGTCCATGTTAGGACTGACTCCCACCTTCACCCCTATCGAATCGAGCCCTTAAACCCCAGATATTTGGCAAAACAAGCAACTGCAGTACCCTTTATTTCTGTTTTTTAAAGGCAAAACGAGTTTCCCCTCACTGTTTTGTGTCAAGTAATATTAGTCATTGGTTGATACGGGAGGAAATCACCCCCCCCCCCCAAAGAAAGTTAAGTAAATTAATGAATAAATTAATAGATAAATAAATAAATATACAAACAAACAAATGAACAAATAAACAAATAAATAGATAAATCCAATCAATCAATCAATCAATCAATCAATCAATCAATAAACAAACAAACAAACAAATAAATAGATAAATCAATCAATCAATCAATCAATAAACAAACAAACAAACAAACAAATAAACAAATAAATAGATAAATCAATCAATCAATCAATGAATTAACAAATAAATAAACAAATAAATAGATAAATAAATCAATCAATCAATAAATAGATAAATAAATGAATAAGTAAATAAATAGATAAATAAATAAATAAATAAGTAAATAAATAAATAAATAAATAAATAAATAAATAAATAAATAAATAAATAAATAAATGTTTCCCGATGTCTACCATGGCGGAATAATTTCATGGTGATTTTATGTTCTCATTGTTCAATTGGTTCATGGAGTCATCGTGGCTGAATGGGTAAGGCCGTGGCTTCCAGATCGAAAGATCCCCGGTTCGAATCCTGAGGCGGCACGGTGGTTGTGTCCTTGGGTAAAACACTTTATCTGCATTACCTCTCTCCACCGAGGAGTATAAATGGGTACCTGTTGTCTCGCATGATGCGCCTACTTGGCAGCTCAGCTGAGAATACTCCCCAGGGAGTGGAAATGGTGCACATCTTTGTGCAGGTTAGAACTGTATCCCATGCAGTGACCAGGGTAATAATAATATTATTTTGCAGGGCCCTTCGGAGAACAGTGCTTGTCACTAGAGGGGCTACCCTTGGTAAATACTAAATTAGTAGTAGTAGTAGTAGTAGTAGTAGTAGTAGTAGTAGTAGTAGTAGTAGTAGTAGTAGTAGTAGTAGTAGTAGTAGTAGTAGTAGTAGTAGTATAGTATAGTATAAGTATAGTATATCGGTGATTTGACGATTAACTTGCTGAAAGAGGAGCTTCTAAAAGTGATAACTTCGAAGGCAATGTTACATCAAGTAGCATTTTTGCGGTTCCCAATATCACAGGAAAACAAAACGCTGATTCTCATCGTGGAATGCATACAAAAATTATAGTCATTTGAATTATGTCAACTCTATACATTAATTGCACAAAAAGAGATATATCACTTCTGATTTTAGTTCACAATTCAAAATGTTGGAGTAGAATGTGTATCCTTATTCATTGGTATTTATAATGACTTATTATTATTATAGAAATTAGAGAGTATAGAAAACAGTGTTATATCGATACAAATAACAACAAAAGAAAGATATAGTAGAAATGATGCACATGTATTCATGTTTCCCCTTCTATAATTTCTTTGCTTTTGATTAAGTCGGAGGGCAAAAGTAGCAAAAGAAGTAATGATCTAACTACTAAACAATTTGGTAAGCATGTATTGTGATAGGGGAGGTTTCATAAAGAGTCTATCAGCAATCAGATGCAATGGATTTTAGTAGCTTATAATAGTGTCATGAAAAACTACAAAATCTGAAAATGCTCCTGGCGTCTATAGATAATTTTCATGAACGAAATCCTAACATGAGGAGAAAATAGAGCACAATACCTGAAATTGAAAAGCTATTGAAAGATTGATGTGGATTTATGATTGATAAGCTGGTTAAGAACAATATGCTGGTAGGGAAGTAAAGAAAACAAAAGCTAATCTAAGAAAACAGTGAAATCCCACTGATATCATTTGTATTAAAATCAAATCTGGGAAAATATAAAAGCAGAGGCCAAAGTAGCAAATTTCCATGGTCATCTTAGATATTCGTTTCTTGAGGGAAAAATAAGGTGCGTGGATAGAACCTGAATGTCCAAGCATGCACTTTCGCAGCCTTGTTCTTGCTGTCGCGAATGTTTATTCGATCGAGTGCCAAAGCATGCGACGTGTCTTGCGGAGGGCCAGGGTCTTGTCCGTTCGTTGGGGCACCACCCAGGTGGCGTTTCTGTGGTCGCGTCGAACAGTTGGCAGCTTTAATCCAATACGCGGACGTGGGACAACGTATCAGCCAAATTCGAGGGGCATTCGAGAATAACTGGACGTTTTCACGCTCCTGTTGGGCAGGTAGTCCCTAGATTTATACCCTTTTTCACGGTGCACAGGAAGAAGAAAAGAAGAAGAAGAAAAGAAGAAGACAAGAAGAAGCAGAATGAGAAGAAGAGAAGAAGAAGAAGAAGAAGAAGAAGAAGAAGAAGAAGAAGAAGAAGAAGAAGAAGAAGAAAGTCTTATTTACCCAGGGTAGCCTGGCAAGTGTCTGAAAGAAGACTGGTAGACTCGTAAATATTTTGTCTCTATGAGACAGTAATTCAAATAATGAGATAATTCAAATATCAAAGTCTAATAGTCACTAGAATTCCACTAAACCTAAGTTTCTAGCTCAATACTTTGTTGTTGTGCTCTTAGAATGTAAATTATTGTCTCCTATTCTTCTGTATGCCAGTATATAGTTTACACAATATATTATGTTAATCTTTGGACGTGCAGAAGAGACGCTCTGGCTTTAAGTCCCCAATTCCGCAGTACGGAGACAAAACCACCGAAAGACCGATTTGACAAGGTCTTTCAGCAGTGTTGTAGTCGAGTCACGACCTTCCGAGGTCAAGACCGAGTCCGAGTCACCACCTTCCGAGACCGAGTCCGAGTCCGAGTCAGCAATTTTCGAGGCCGAGGCCGAGGCCGAATCCGAGTCATCATTCTCCGCGGCCGAGTCCGAGTCCGAGTCACAAACTCATATAAGGACATAGTTTGAACCTTTAAAAATCACTTTGAGATCCTACAATTAACTGAACACAGTTATTTAACCTATCAACTATCATTCTGTTTCATTCCAATTAAAGGTAAATGACATGATTGGGGGTAGTCCTCAACTTGAGCTGAAACTACCCTAGAATCAAGTAAACTATGCAAGGATTCTCCTGTGAAAAATCTTGTAGTCAAACGTTGACTCATTCTAAAATAAACAATGTCAATATCACTCGTAGCAGGGAAACCTGCTGTGTGGCTCTCTATGGAGCTTATTTTTATCGTAACCGGATAAAATTAAAATACTCTTATGTTTATGCTTGATTCTCCGTAAGTAAACAAATTACAGACAAATTCTCCCAGGTGGGAGATCCACTCCTGCTAGTTCATAGTTGGTACATATTTCAACTCATTTGGTTCTTGGGGCATTTTCAAGTGTTTCTAATCATGTCACTAACCTTTAACCAATTACTGAATTTAATCAATGACAAAAATCAAAACTAGGTAAAGCAAAATCTGCTGACTTTGAAGTAGAACCTATTTGATGGAATTGACTAGATGCCATCACAACAATTAGTTGTATTAACTTTCACAGTGCCTGTCTTGTTGCAGTAGTAGAGCAGCGACATAGAGAAACATCAACCCACATGAATATAGCTGCAGGAGTCTTATGGGCCGGATAAATGAAGTGTTCAAATGTACATTACGTGTTATGTTAGGATTTCCACAATTCCTTATGGAATATTTGTGGAAAATACTTCAAAATGCATGTCCAAACAATTGAGATGGGGTTTATTCTTAGATTCACCAGATTCTGTATAATCTTGCGGCCTCGACCCGGCCTCGATCTGAGTCACCGAGGACGAGTCCGAGTCACAGAATCACGAGACCGAGGCCGAGGCCGAGGACTGGCATAGATGGCCTCGAGGCCAAGGCCGGCCTCGAGTCCTCCAACCCTGTCGTTCAGTGGTCTCCAGGACCAATTTAACTTGCTGTCTCTGTGGAATGGCTCCGAAAATTCCCGAAAGACCACTGAAAGACAAAAAAAAACCTTTTCCAGGAAGCTTCCAGTAGGACCGTGAAGACAGCTACTGAGAAAACAATAAGACTATTGAGAGATCACTGAAAGATCTTGCATACTGCCGGAGATATTTGAAAGATCAATAAGATCAAAACAATAAGACTGACCGAGACAACTGAAAGAACTCCGAAACAGGGGCGTCGATCCATGTTTCGGATTGGAGGGGGGAGGGGTCAAAATGAAAAAAATCCAAAATTTTCGGCGCGCCAAGTTGTAATACCACATTTATGCGCGCAAAGCGCGCCGAAGAATTGGCTATTTTGCATGTGTATTGGTAATTTTATGCCATATTTAATGCTTTTATAGTGCTTTCCAATGCTTTTTAAAACAATTATTTGCAAGGCACTATTAAAAATTTTTTCAAATTGTTCAAAATATTGGGGGGGGGGCAAAACGATATTTTGCCCCCCCCCCCCCATTATTTTCGTGGGGCGATCCGCCCCCACAGGATCGACGCCTCTGCTCCGAAACTAACCAAGATCCCCAAGAGAATTCGATCTGAAAGACTGACCACGACTGCTTCATTTACACGTACTAGTCCTACAGCGATCTCGTCTTTCAACGGTCTTTCAAAAATCTGTTATGCCAGAAATGATCTTTCGGTGATCTTCATTCACATGTCCGTCACTGGTTTCTAATGGACTTTCCTTCTGGTGTTTTAATGATCCTTCAATGATCTCTCCGCAGTCTTTCAGTAATAACCGCCAAAAAATGAGAGACTGTAGAAAGATCGTGCAAAGACTAATAAGACCTTTCCAAAGTTTATTGAGAGCCGCTGAAAGACCATTTTCCTGAAAGACCTCTGAAAGACTGTTTTGAACCGTTTCAAGAAGTTTTGGATACCACTGCATGTTCTCTTTGATTTTTCAGGCACATACTTCTTTAGCGTGGCAATACATAAGCGTGGAACCCTGAAAGCTCCCTTCGTCAAAGTTGTCGTGGATGGTAGGGTCATGTTCGACATTGATGAGTGCTGTGACACAGAAGACCGTTACGATACCGCCTCCAACACGGTCTTGCTTCAACTCAACCAAGGGCAGCAGGTCTGGGCTCAACTCGTGCATCTCCGTATCATGGCCACGGACCCTGGCCATAATCAGAACACATTTACCGGGTTCCTTCTCTACCAAGCTTAATGCACTCTAACATGCTAAAACTGGATGTGTAAAAATTACACAACGCTGTGTAAAAATTACCCAACACTGTGTCAAAATTACCCAACACTGCGTCAAAATTACACAACACCATGTAAAAATTACACAACACTATGTTCTGTAATGAACCACAGACTGTTGTGCAAGGTTATTTATACAAATTTTGTAAATTCTGCACAAAAGTCGTATATAATTGACACAACTTGCGCAAAAAAACTACACAAGACACTGTGTACTATATGACCCACACAACTGTTGTGCAAAATCATTCAAACAAGTTTTGTAAATTCTGCACAAAGTCGTATATATGTGTAAAAATAAACTGCACAAGACACTGTGTACTATATGAACCATACAACTGTTGTGCAAAATAATTTACACAAGTTGTGTAATAATTGTGCACAAAAATTGTACATAATTTACACAACTTTAAAAAATTTAAAATTAAAATAAACTACACGAGATACTGTGCTATGTGGATAACACAACCGTTGTGTAAATTTTTTACACATCAACCATTTTACAGTGCGAAAAGGAAAATGTCCTTACAAGACTATTTACGTCAACGCATCATAAAAATAAAAAATATAAAAACTTTAATTAATGGAGTAGGCAAACGATTTATAGGGACACATCGTTTATGGCAATCTTTCCAAATTTTCATGGTATTTAAATAAACGTGGTTATGTTATGTAAAACATCAATAGATAACACCAGACCTATCCACTGCAAAAACTGTGTTTATCGAGTGGACACTTTTCTAAACAAATTCTTCCGATCACTTGTAACACACTCAGAGGCTAACTGTGGTGTGTCAAATCAATAAACATCGGTGTTCATTTTCTAAACATGAAGTATCAATTACCTAAACATTTTTCTCAACACATCTTTCGTACAGTGTATCGATTGAAAAAATGTCAAAAATAATTGTTAGATGATTAGAATGCAGATATGACAACAATATTATGTGCATTGCCTATGAGGTCTCCAAACTAAGACTTCAAGTCATCATAAAATAAATTCAAACCATAACAGAAATAACTAAATGATTAATGGAGTAGGCAAATGGTTCGTAGGGACACGTTAGCTGAAACTTAAAAACAAATGTTATAGTTTTTGTCAATCTCATTAACTTTTCACCGATCTTTCAAAAACGTAAGGTTGTTTCATGCCAAATATCAGAAAATAACACCACGCGAGCGTTTCGCGAATAATTTTGTCGGTGATTTTCACTAATAACTGTTATAAGCTACTAAAATCCTTGCGTCTGATCATG
>JZLH01S0596911.1:755-3255 GCA_001188425.1 Eucidaris tribuloides | reverse complement strand
ACCCGCTCTGCTCTACAGTCAACAGCGCCACCTAACGGTTCATGCAGTCCAGCCAATCGTCGAGATTGTTGACTCGTTCCGTTTTGAAAACGACGCATCGGTTCGTTCAAGATGTTGCATAATAATGATTCCAGGTCAAAACTAGTGTCCCTGACAATGTCTACAAATGAAGCCCTGAAAAAATTGCAGTTCGAAGCAATCATTAAGTGCTTTTAAAATGTGAAAGTTATTGAGCGATAGTTCCAGTTTTTCCTGAAAGCCTACTGTGTTTCGTCCACAGGTTCATTTTTATCTGTACATATTTTGCTAGTGACAGTAACTGTCTAAAGTTTTGTGTTCTGGGATATTTATTGGACCACTCAAGCACTATCATGTTTGTCACATGCCAAGTAAAAAAAAAAAAACGGGGTTTACCACAGTGTTATATTGTGCCTTTAAGGGCGTAAAGTCGTCAAGAAGCGTCATAGGGTAAAATTTACTGGAGAGGAAGTATGCATTTTCCTTTTCCATTTTGAACTCAAATGAGTGTGCTTTCCCGCCAACGATATGAAACTGCACTGCTATATACAATACCAAGATGAATGTTCACCGATATCAGGACCAAGCAATTTTTCTTTTACTTCAGGGTAGCTTTTATACGTTTGTCAAATGTTAGGGTTCATATCATCTTTATGTAGACTTCTTTTTTTATCTAAGCCACTTTCTTTTCTTCAAATACAATTTTGGATAAACTTGAGTTTCCAATATAAACCCAGAAAGTGATGAAAGGTTTTTAGTAAATTTCCCCTTTCTATGACTTTACCATTACCCTTTAAAAAAAATCATTAAAATCCCCCCCCCCCAAAAAAAAGCCGCCTTTCCTGACAGCCTCAAATAGCAATTACTTTAATCTTGGATTTTTTTTCTACAAATTTATTCGAGTAATTGATAGTAAAAAACCTCAGTGACCATAATCATACAAGCGACGAATCAAAACCTACAGAGGAAGAAGCAAAAAAATACCACAAGAGAATAGGTAAATAGAAATAAAGTCCGACATAGTTTGGTGATAATAGGCGGGGACATTTCCACGCAAGATGCACGCGCGCACACACACACACACACACACACACACACACACACACACACACACACACACACACACACACACACACACACACACACACACACACACACACACACACACACACACACACACACACACACACACACACACACACACACACACACACACACACACACACACACACACACACACACACACACACACACACACACACACACACACACACACACACACACACACACACACACACACACACACACACACACACACACACACACACACATTTAAATGATACCTAGCAAAAGAAAAGTGATAAAACATTGACATCATAGAGAAAAGTCAAAAACTTAAAGATAGATTTCAGGATTTGCAAGTCCATCACTTCACTTCATTACGATTACCAAACGGTAGCAAAGTACTTACAAATGGTGTGTTGAACGTTTGAGATCCATACGTCACGAACTTATTGTTTTATGAGAAAAAATTATAACAGTATGCTACCAGAATATTGTTCTTTCTGTGAGTTTAAATTGTGCTCAAATTGCAGAACACGGTACGCATGACCAGCTGACGGGCAGTGGGCAACTACATACACTGCTATGGTTTTAACGGTTGAACTCTGCATGACCTTCGGCTAGAGGCCGATCAGACAATTTTGGAACTAGTGGAACGTGCTCGTCATTTTGCAAATTTTGAAATTTAACCGTGGTCCTGATTTTCAACAAAACAACTTATTCTATCCAAAGGTTTCATGACAAATGTTCATTTATACTAATCTTCGCATTGTCAACGATTTGAGCTGATTTCATTCATTTTGCCGTTTTCTGTTGTGCAAATCCCGAACTCTATCTCTTACGTCTCAAGGACCAAATGATTTTGAAACATACCAGTACATACATTAACTTACGTTATACCCGTAAAGTGCATATTCCGTCTGGCAGGACATGTCTTGAATTTGTTTGCTTGAGGAGGACAAACATTAATTTGCCAGTATTTAATTAATCTCCAGCACTGATAGAAAGCTTTACATCCCATCGAAAGCTACACGATAATTGTCAGGGCATTTTTTTTTTTTGGGGGGGGGACAATATATGACTATGGGTTATTCACATCAGAAAATATAAATAGTATGCTTGATTCTGGGAGTATTGTATCCTAAATTTAGGGACACTCCTCATTTTGTCATTTTCCTTTATTCGGGAAATTTATTTCATTTAAATACAAACCCTTGTTGTCATAGAATTGCTCCTGCGTATCTGGCTGAATTGTTCAAACTTCATCAACTTAACCGGCCTCTCCGTACCCCCCCCCCCCGGGTCCCGTTCCAGTAACAAACTTCTTTACACTAAATCTGTTGTCAGTGAATCATGAGATATAAGTTCTTTTTTATCTGCCGAACCACGTTTGTGGAACAATCTACCGAAGTTCAAATTT
>JZLH01S0596905.1:17500-23706 GCA_001188425.1 Eucidaris tribuloides | reverse complement strand
CTGAACGACTGTGGCTAGGGTTAGTGACCAGTCGATTTTTGGATTATATTTAAATCTTAAAGATTTAATTTTTAAGCATTTGTGACTTATAAATCGTTAAGATTTAAATATAAATCCAAAAATCCTAACCACAGCCGTTTATTTCAAATCCCTGTAAATTAGAGTGCACAAATCCTTGGTGTATGGGACCCTCCGTCTATAGGGATTCTACTATTTCGTAATTTCGCTCTTACATGGTACATTATGGTCCAAATCATGCTTCATACAGGTATACCTGCTAACAATAATACGTTTTATGGACGTTTTATTTCTTGACTTTTAAAAACATAATTTTCTGGTCACTTTTGGACGTTTTAAAACGTAATTTAAAAACGTCCTTAGAACATGTAGAACGTAAAAGACGGTTGTAAAACCTTTAAAAGGTTGCAGAATTTTCGTACACTGACAATACCGCATAACTGTCCTAGGTTCTGCGTTCTATAGTGTTTATTTATCCATTCGAACTATGTCAGATATGTCAGATAGCAAAGACTGACAGTTTTAAATAGGGCTTCCACAATGTTATTAAGTGTCTTTAAAACTTATTTGTGTATTTGCTTAAGAGCCTCGAACAAAGTACAGTAAACTCTACTTTACGCACGACAACTTGGTAAACAGTGACCTAATTGGTTCGTCGAGTAGCGTCACGCCAATTGACTATTTAAAGCCAGACATTGTGACCTCGATCACACTGTGTACTCTTACTATTTCTCGAGACTTGTCTCACGAGTACATCTCCACAAACATGGCGTATTTGAAGACCTGTCAACGCAATGGCTTGCCTATCATGGCGTTGATGCTGACGATCGTCGTGCCTTCCTGTGTGTCTGGCTACAAGTTTCTCCTGCCAGCTACGAGCCTCATGAGCACGAAGAGCCACTTCATGGGGCTGAGTTCCCTCTCCCAGGGTTTGGTCGCACGTGGACACGACGTGACGCTCCTCCTCCTCGATCGGCGGGGCACCGGCGGCATGCGACCGAATTCGTACACCGAAAACATCACGTTCCCGAATTCCAAAACAGATGACGAGATGGTGGCCATTCGACATCAACTGTCGACGATTATGTCAGAGGTTTCCTCGATGCCGATTAACGAATTAATTTCAACAGTGACCGAACTGTATGGGTGGGTATACTTCGGTTGTAATGAACTCTTCAAGGATACCGGAACCTTAGAGCGATTAAAGCAAATGCAGTTCGACATGATTTTGGCCACGCCAGTCTTCGACGCGTGCGAAGCCCTCTTGGCAGCCTATCTCGAGGTTCCGTTCACGGTCGTGACGGGGACAAGACGGACAGTGACTTTCAACGAAGACCTGTTTGGAATCCCGATTCCTTCTTCGTACATCCCGTACAGTTTGTTCTTCGCATTTCCTCCCGATAATATGGCGTTCTTCCAACGGGTGCAAAATGTAGCGATCCGATACATCTTACATCCTTTGATGGAGTACTTGTTCATCACCCGGCCCGTATCCCAACTCCAAGCCATGTATAACATTCGTCGCGATCTAACACCGATGCAGATTGCGAGTCGCGCCCAGCTCTGGTTGTGCCACTCGACGTTCGCTTTGGATTTCGCTCGCCCCACTGCCCCGAATCAGATACCTGTTGCAGGTTACATGTTTCAAACAGCGAAACCCTTGCCGCAGGTAAACTTTGAATGGTTTGAAAAAAAAATACGACGGTCAATGAATATGCACATAGTAAAAATCTGCACTTAAAAACTGGGGTGTAAAATTTGAAAGCAATACTTTGGATGTTCTACGTAATTCGTTTGGGGTTTAAATAGCATCTAAAGTGTCGAAGTTTAACACCAAATATAGTATTATGACACCAGTGTTGAATTTTCCACCCTGGTATTTACTGTGTCAATGTATATTAGATTAAGAACAAGTAGCTACGTCACGAGGACGTGGATGACATTTGATGCACCCCCCCCCCGTTTACGGGGGGGGGGACATTACGGGGTACCCCCGTAACTCGGATAAACTTAGCACCTTATTAACCATTTGGATGCTATAATATACACATATGTACGGCCATGAGCGGCTCTAGTTAAAACTATGGGCCCGAGGTGATTGCAAAAGTACTATTTTGCTGAGGGGCGCAGCCCCGAAGCAAAATAGTACTACTGCAGTCACCGAGGGACCATAGTTTTAAACAAGAGCCTCGAATTAAAACCATACATATTTGTTTTATAAACTACATTCATATATTCATTGTTTATTGATTGGTTACAAGATTTCAATAAATGTATGCAATTTAAACTTTAACGTTAACGTTAACTCGGCGTTATCTAACTTACGTTATCGGTCACTCTTCACAATTAACTACAAACCGGGGTCACACGCGCAATATACCATCGCTGTGACATGCGCGCTATCCAATGTAGCCACACACGTCCAGGGAGTTCCGAAAAGTTCGTGGAACAATATAGCGTTGGCCGGGCGTATGTGTTGCTAACCCGTAGTTCACATTCGGTCAATTTATAGCGAACAATTTAATTCCATTATTCCCATCCTTGTAACTAACATCTGCCGATGATGGTAAGTTAGACGTCCAGTTCGTCAAGCTATAGGTGACACAAAATGAACCCGATATTAGTCATTCGCTACTGTGCAATCGTTCACGGGTAGCATAGCTGCAGCTATGCATAGCTCCTGCCACTGCGCAGGGAGCGGCAAGACGAATATTATAAAAGTTTATTGTGAAAAAAACTAGGACATAATTTAATGAGTAAAATGCATAATATCAACAGGGAATTACATACCTTGCCGATAGTGTTACATTTACAGCACCATTGTTGAAATTTCATAGTAAAAACTCAACATTTCCTGAGTTTTGTCGTAGTTTTGTTGTGCGTTGAATAATCGCTGCTGGCATATGCCAGCATGAGCTCCCCTCTGATTGGCTAAATGCTGACAGATGGAACAAATTGTGGAGCAAATCAGATCGCTCCGATATTACGTCAGAAGTACTATTTAAGGCTTTGAAGTACTATTTACGGATTTGAAGTACTATTTACGGATCCGTAAATAGTACTTTCTCACAGACTCGCACGGTAGTGTGTTTATTTTTCATCATGTGACATTCTTTTAATCAATCAATGAACAAGAATATATGAATGCAGTTTATAATGTAAAATACAGTCGAAAATCTTGGGGGTACCCCGTAATCTCGGGGGTCCCCCCCTGAGATTTTTCATTAATTGATAAAAAAAAACACGACAGATAATATTCAGAATTTGTTATTGGTGTGATATGACCTTTGACCTATGAGCTTTCAAATAAAAAAAATATCCCCAAAACTAAACTTGGGCTTTGATTTATCATTTTCCCCGAGGTCTCTATTTTTTCCACTTCTGACGTAAACAGCGTTTCCGTTATAAATTTATATATTTTTATTTCGCAGGATTTGGAAGATTTCATCTCGGGATCTGGAGAACACGGATTCGTCATATTTTCATTGGTAAGTTAAGAAAGTATAGTAATGATATAAAATTGATTAATTTCTGTTTGATAAAATGCTAAACAACACTTTGTTGATCAATGGAAAACCAATATTGATTTGTTTTTTAATACATTTTTTTTGTGTAAGTATACGTACATGGATTTACCCTCGAAAATTGGTGGGTGACACTTTTCAACACGCCCTCTAGCGTCAGCCCTAAACATTACAACGAAAAATCTCTAAACGGTAAATTTCAATTTCCACACGCATTAATTGCTCAGGAAAATGGTAAAATATTTATTCAAACCAAACAAATGGTAAAATATGTTCATCAGAATAAGGGGCTCCCAGGAAGTGAAAGACAGATGGAATTCTACATGATCGGATGATCCTGTAATGCTTGAACGTTTTGAAGCGCACATGCATGAATATCTCATGAATATAGAACTTTAATCTAGAGGAAGGATGAAATTACCATGAAAAACGATGGTGCTTTCCCGGGTGCTTTTTGACGGCAATAATTTCGAGAAACGTCTGTCAATACCACAGATTATTGGTGTTGTATCGAAGACCACAGATTCCGAGACAGAGGCAGCCCCCAAAACACAACTCTTTCATAGGCTTTGTACAGGTGACTGGGATCGAGACCGAGACCGCGCGAGGCCACCAGATATTGACCTCTAGACCGGCCTCGGATACAACACTACATTGTACTAGGGTCCAGGCAATGAGACAGTGCTGAACCTAAGGAAGGAGATTAGTAGCCCAGTGGACTGGTGGATGGTTCCAAAATAAAGTCATCTGGTCCCCAAAGCGTGTTGTTTTATGTGCAAATCAATGTCACAAAAAGGGTCACCGTCACCCAAACGGGTTGTTTAGGGGGTTGGTGCAAAGCGAAGACTGAAAAAGGATGTCGCAGAAATATAGAAGGTGCAGCATCCCTACTCTTTTAGTTTTGTATAGGAGTGCTTCATCTCTGCCTCCCAGGGGTGCAACATCCTAACCTGTTATTTCCGTAGGGGTACTCTACACCCCTACAAAACAGTGTGGGTGCTGGCTCCAGATCACAGGAGTGTGTATTGCGGGGTGTCGATCCTGGGTGGATGCCCCCAATCAAAATATGGGAACATATAGTTTTGCCCCCCCCCCAATTTTGACATCTTAACAAATTAATAAAACGTCACGCACAAAATACTACTAAGCCATTAAACTTAACATAAAATACAACAGTACTAATCATGCACAATTTTATTTTAAATTGAAATATAGCACGCAGAGTGCGCAGGAAATTTCGATATTTTTCTTACTTTTTCCCCCTCCCCCGATCCGAAACATAGAGCGACGCCCCTGGTGTATTGTAGAAATAGTTACGTAAAATTTAGAGTGAATTGTTGTGACACAAAATATTGGTTTTAATCTCCCTTCGTCAATCCCTTATTTGGAAAAAAAGAGATTTTTTCTCGAAGTTGATGTTTCCTAAGAATCCTCTGTTGACTTTGTCGACCTTCATCTTCCAGGGCTCTATGACTGTATCGCTGGCCAATGATGAGTTGACGAACTCCATCGCTAAAGTTTTCAGTGAATTAAAACAGAGGGTCATTTGGCGATACGTTGGACCTACACCTCGTAACCTTGGCAACAATACTCGTATTTCAACATGGCTACCACAAACTGACCTTCTCGGTGAGTTAATTTGTTCTTATTGTTCAATATTTTAATTTCTAGTTACAACACAAAATAAAGTCTCTATCTCACTCACTCATGGTCGACCATAGTCGACAACATTTGGCGACCTCCACTGTTCCCAGTCCTCCGTTGCTTTTCCCAGTTCAACAAGGTTACGCCTGTATATCCCTAAAGATCCGTTTGTGTAGGTTTATAAAAAAATAAACCATCGTAAAAACATTGTAATACCATGGTAAACCATTGTAATACCATGGTATTACCATCGTAAACCATGGTTTACTATGATAAGCCATCGTGATGGTTTTCCATGGTAAACCGTAGTAATACCATGGTATTACCATGGTTATACCATTAGCTTGGTTTAGTTTTATAACGGGATATAGCAGGTTTTCCACGGTTTATTTTTTATAAACCTACACAAACCAAATCTTTTTGGAGGAGTTAATTTCAGGATTTTCATTTATTTCAAATAGCAAAACATGATTTTATTTTCAAAACAAACATGGAGAATTGTTTTTGCTTTTTTTTTAAATTTGAACAACACCT
Source organism: Eucidaris tribuloides (assembly GCA_001188425.1). NCBI lineage: Eukaryota > Metazoa > Echinodermata > Echinoidea > Cidaroida > Cidaridae > Eucidaris > Eucidaris tribuloides. Next base: position 17,986 of record JZLH01S0596905.1, on the reverse strand, counting down.
TCTACCAAAGTAACCGAACTGTCCACAAAAAATAGTCGTATCTAGATTGTGTATATTGTCTTTAATGCGGACCTTTCGAAAAATGAAGATGGTTACCCGGGATGGTTACTTTCAGAGATATTGCCTCCTTTGCTTTATTCTTGTTCCTTTACATATCATAGTAGAGATCTATTCTTGCCATGGGTAAGCAAGATCGTTTTGCCCTTTTATTATTTCAGCCCATCCATTAGCTCCATTATCCATCATACAGGAGGCACAGGTGTTTTTTTTTATGAAAGCTGGTTCTAGATATTTAATTATCTTATACTAAACGACTTCTTCTTTTATTCTTCGTGTAGGACCACTTTGCCATGAGTGAGCGAGATCGTTTTGTCCTTTCATTTTTTGTAGTCCTGTCCATCCAAAAGCTGGACTGCTCATCCCCCACGCAGGAGGCAAAGGTGTTCTGTAGTGAAAAAGCTGGCTCTAGATACTTCACAATCATAG
>JZLH01S0596905.1:7500-12500 GCA_001188425.1 Eucidaris tribuloides | reverse complement strand
TGTTCTACTCTGTATATTTCCATTCAAACACTGTCAGATATGTCAGACAGCAAAGTTTGAAATTGTGTTTCAAGTGTGGATTCCATAATGTGTTTGTGTGTATGTGTGTATGTGTGTGTGTATGTGTGTGTATAAATGCTCGAGTCACTTACAATAAATGTTTGTATATTGCTGTACAAATTGTATACAAAAGAAAACTCTATCTTTCTTACCTACAGATTTCGTGCAAAGGGTTTAGTTTAAATACTCTATGATTTTCACCGCAAAAATGTTACATTTTGATAGATGGCTTGTTAGGATTAGATATTACAGTAAATAAGTCAATACTTGACGTAACTCTGTTCATCCGTAAAAAAATACAGTCGCATTGGAAATAATTCTGAAATTATTGAGAAATATAGTCCGCTTAAAACGAATCCTAGAAGCTTCTGAACTTATTTCAACGGTATTTTATGAGAAAAACTCACGATTTAATCTTCTTCTTCTACTGGGATAACTACACAAACCTGTCTAGTGCAGGACGCAGGTTTTGGCTTTTACTGACGAATTTTGAGGTAAGAATCGTGTGTATCTACAGGGGCCGGATCAAGAGAAGAAAATGCAAGCGGGTTAATATAGCTTAATTGATGAATAAAGTTTTGTTAACTACAATCAGGTCATTCTATACATGTATATTTGATTTTGTTGTTCCACATTTCAGTAAACAACAATATCTCGGGGTATAGTACGTCAAAAACGTACCATTGCGCGACCCGCTGCGGGGTGAATATCAGTCTATTTTTTAACCATAAAACAATATATAACGTCATAGATTTACCCACAAAGACAGTTAAACAATTATGAATTGTGAAGAATCTATTAGAAGGCAAAGTTATACATAAATATAGGTCAAGAAACTGTTAATTATAACAGACGTCTTACTAAGGAAACAACATAAAAGAAGAGCGTTGGAAGGAACAAGAAGAGCACAAGAAAAGAAATGTAGAGGAAGAGCAAAATGAGGGAATAAAAATATAAAAGGCAAAATGTATAACACATAGATATCGCATCTGATAGTAACGCAACTGTATTACATCATGGACCTCTATGGTTGTAGGTCCATGATTACATCACCCGAGCAAAAAGGTGACGTCATATTTTGCTAAATATACGTAATACATGTAGTATTCCGGAACTGAATTCATTGCGCGTGTTGCAACCTGCACAGAATATTGCAGGAATCATCCAAACGTGAATATTGTATGAACAGTCTTTCAGTTGATTAAAATCATTGAATTGGTATTTTTTACCTCCAGCTCAAATCTAGTCTAGGTTCTAGACCGTTCATTTTTACCCTAATCCCAAAGCAACAGGCCTATGAAAACGTAGAGTTCGTACTAGTCTGGAAACTTTACTATTATGTTCGCTGCTCACTTTGCTCTGAGTTTGAACTGGGATTGGGGCAAGGGAATTGAAATGGAGTTATACAAAAAGAACACCCCATAACCTAGACTAACCCATTTCGTAGATAAAAATGCCGACCATTATGCTCCTATTCAAGGCAGCGGATACGGTTGATGAGATAACTATAAATCCATCACTGATTTACAGAGATGAAATTTCACAATAAATTGCTTCATTTTTTGTTTGAAACGTGGAGAAGGTTTGTACACGCCACTGATGGCAGAATGGGGGGGGGGGGGCATGCATGCATGCATAAAAGCACTGAATATAATTTTTGTTGAGACAAAAAACGAGTTATTATCATCAGTACCAAAAGCGGAAATCGCTCTCAAAACACAAGGGGTGGGGGGAGGGGGACTGACGCCCAACAAATGAATATGACCAGCAAAAAACAAACAAACAAACAAACAAACAAACAAACAAAAACAAGAACTAAAAGGGTCATAAGTAACTATACGGTTGATGAGAGAACTATAACTAGATCACTGATTTATAGTGATGAAATTTTACAATAAATTGCTTTATTTTTGTTTGAAACGTGGAGAAGGTTTGTACACGCCACTGATGGCAGAATGAGGGGGGGGGGGCATGCATGCATGCATAAAAGCACTGAATATAATTTTCGTTGAGACAAAAAGCGAGTTATTATCATCAGTACCAAAAGCGGAAATCACTCTCAAAACACGAAGGGGGGGGGGTGGGGAGTGACGCCCAACAAATGAATATGACCAGCAAAAAACAAACAAACAAACAAACAAACAAACAAACAAACAAAAACAAGAACTAAAAGGGTCATAAGTAACTGCGGAAGGTTTTTTAAGGTGCAAATGAATGTGTCAAAAAAGGTCATAAGTCCCAGCAGCGGAAGCTGTTTTAAGTAAGTGCAAATGAATGTGTTTGCCGTAAGGTGCAAAATCGTGTGTGTGTGTGGGGTGGGGGGGGGGCATTCGATATAATGCCCTCGCCTGTCAATTCTTGGGGTGGAGGACACGTCCCCTTGTTCTCCAAAATTCACAACCATGATCAGTACATCAACCAACTTCTTATCTAGTCATATAATAAAATTAGAAACTACATGTACACAGGCATAGGAAACATGGGGCCTGTTTCATAAAGCTTTTCGTAAGTTACGCATGACTGTACGAACGAATGGTGATCAGTTCTTGTGTTAAATGATTAAGAATGTGATTAGTGTAGCACCCAAGAACATGTTCCAGTCGTTAGTAAATTCATTCGCAACTGCTGTGTTGTAAAAAGTTTTATTTCCCCAAAGATGCGTGAGCAGACTCGAAAAAAGAATGTCTCCAATGTCCTCAAATTGGATTTATCCCTTTTGCATGCAAACTCTTAGAAGTATATATGAAACACCTTAGCATGCAAAAGTATAGAAAGTTATACTGCCACTGGCAAGATTATATGGATAAATATCACATATGAATATGCATCAGATCAACAGCAGTTTATGACGGAAAATGGACTGGACAAAACTGGTACTCATAGATTTTCTCTCTTTAAAAGCAATTAGTGATCATTTTGATGTCTTTTTCAGGGCTTCATTTACTAGACCATATCAAAGACAGTTTAACAAAATGAGATATAAAGTTGGCTTAAAGGATAAAAACAACAAAATAGTGAAAATACAACCAACTCCTTTACATCCCACTCCAAATAAGCGTAAACCCAACCTATACTTCTTGATGGAGTTCTCGAAAATATATACATAGTTAAAACAATTAACACAATTAACAAATGTAGACATAATCTTCTACATCTACACGATCTACACAAATACAATAATATTGTATTTGTGTAAGTTGTACATTATGTAAGTTCATTATGATTTCTTGTTTTCAGTTTAAGTTTCATTTGTTTACAACGTCTTGTTTAACAACGTATTGATTTATATTATGTGAAAAAGTGGACAAATCAATCAATCAATCAATCAAGTAAATTTAACAAACATTGTATCATTTGTAAGGTAAAGAGATGAAGATGTAAAAGATCGTGTAGATGTAGAAGATTATGTCTACATTTGTTAAATTGTATACAAATAATGAAGAATAATTATATTCAAAGCAAAAGTGGAGGAACCTAATTTAAAAGCAGAGCTTGGATTACTTAGGCCCCTGCAAATTGATAATAGACCACTACTTCGAAATCCACATCTGATCATATTATGCAATAATCTGACCCATCTGATCAGATATTATTACATGTACGTTCAAAATAAAAGGGAACTGGAAAAATACCCTCCCTACTCAAAAGTATTGCAACATACACTATAACGCATGCATTTTGAGTTGGTGGGGTCTTTCTATAAGGATGTCCTAATGAAGTTTATTATTGGAAAATAACAAATAATTTGAAAAGAAATCAATGAATATAATTTCTCCTTTCTTCTCCAAGGCGGAGAGATTATCAAATGCAGGCGCACCCACGACAGACACGACAGAGGGGTTGGAACATAAAAAAAAAATTTGCCTCCCTATTGGGATGGGTTGTTAATTCATATTAGCATCGTAATTCGATTCCATTTTTGATGGTTTTGGATGGTCAAACGGTTTTGAGGGTTTGGAAAGACGTCCTATAATAAAAAAATGATAATATTTTCTTTTGAAGCTGTCTCAGAAAGAAGACACCAGGCTGCGAAGAAGAAAGCGCCTCCTATCTTCATAAGACAGTGGTAAGGAGGATACGCCTCATATTTTAGAGAAGACCTCGTCAAGTTATAATTTCTTATTCTTTCAGAATTCTAAAAGCGGTTTACTATTGTAAACATCCTAAAATTTGCTGTCATGCGACTTTTCAGTACATTGAATACAATAATGTGGAGAGAAGACCATCATCTTGAATTAGTAGCCTTAATCTCCTATCGGGTCTCCTATATCACTGTCTTATGAAGATAGGAGGCGCTCTCTTCTTCGCGGCGTGGTGTCTTCTTTCTGAGACAGTTCCAAAGGAACATATTAACATTTTTTCGTTGTAGGAAGTCTTTCCAAGCCATCAAAACCGTTTGACGGCAAATATGATATCGAATAACGACATTAGTGTGAATTAAGACCCCACCCCTATAGGGAGGCGACAAATGCTGACTTTTTTATGTTCCAGCCCCTCTCTCGTGGGTGCGCCTGCATTTGATAACCTCTCCGCCATTGAGAAGAAAGGAGGAATTGTATTCATTGATTTCTTTTCAAATAATTTATTTTCCAGTAATAAACTTAAATTGGACATCATTACAGAAAGACCCCTTCAACTGAAAGTGCATGCGTTATAGTGTATGTTGCAATGCTTTTGAGTAGGGAGGGTATAGGTACGTTACACATGATTATTACATCCTTTTCTTAACCGATTGCTTCATGAAAAATATGTGATAAAATATGTGACTAGAGGGGAAATGGTCAGATGATAGGAAATTAACATTCGTTCACCTGCCTGAACGTGTGGATCTGGTTATAATTGCGAATGAAAATCTTTCTCGGGGACAAAGTACGAGTTTCAGGACGTTGTACAAACGATAGGTTCAAGGTCACGGGCTTTCACCTAATAGTAATATCTTT
>JZLH01S0596905.1:0-2500 GCA_001188425.1 Eucidaris tribuloides | reverse complement strand
CATTGAATTATAAAATTATACACCTGTTAAACCAGTCTGACTGTCAGATCTGATTCGTGTATCATCTAGAAAAAAATGAAAAACTCCTGATCAAAGTTTACAAGGTCAAACAAAAATCACACCAGTCTAGTTGAACGATTGGACTCTACTAAATTCAAAGCCAGTAAGTGAAAGCTACATGATTACATCCAGTGTTTGAAACCTACACTGTAGACTACCGTTACTTTAAGCAATGGCACAAATTTTAGATGATTTATTGCTTATATTTAACAAACTTTATAACATAATGAATCCCAAATATTGAACAACATATTTCTACTGTGCGTCCCAGAAAAAGGAAACCGAATTTCATGGCAATAATATTCTGTTACAGTGAACTATTTATTCAATGAATTAGATATGTCTGTAAAGCTCTGTTTCTCTTATGTCATTTGATACACAACTTATTATTCATCGTTTACGCTTGATTGAATTAAGACAATGAATATTGGTGCTACCAAAATTTCATTTGCACTCACATATTTCATTTTTTAGTGGATTTTCAGAGTATTAAATGTAATTATTTTTAAGAAACAAAAGCATGACATAAACATTTATTATTTTTTCTTTTATCTGACACCTCATTCGTAAAAATGGATAAAGTATGCCGAAGTACAAGTAAAATTAAAACATGCCTGTTTTAGCGTGATTTTTTTGAATGAATGACATTTTGAGAAACTGGAAGCGAGCTGAACAAATGGTCCATGCACAGTTGACTTCGCCAGTATCTTGCTTGGGGCACAACAATAGGCTCCGAATCTTGCTCGCGAGGTGGTTTCTTGGTCGCTGTCTGCCAAATCCAGAAAGCAGGGTCAAAATATGCATTTTGGAACATTTTTGAAAACAAACATTTTTTTTTAAATTGTCTTTCTCACTGATGCATCGCTTGTTTTTCACAAATGTGGTATCATATGAAAGAAAAAAGAATCGGCTTTTTAATGATGTCCTTCAATATCGAAGATATTCTTAATACAACCAAGGATGACAGTTTGAATTTCACATGTGCGCGTACAAATGATTTTATTACTGTGTCTCTTCTGATTGTCTTTGCTCAGCCATGTGTAAATGGAAATTTTTGTGACTGGTATCAAATTACAGAAGAGAAAATATGCTTTACAACTATGTATGACATTCTTTTCATATTTGTTATTAAGATATAAAAATATCTTCATCAATCTCGGTTTCTTTTTTTCTGGGACACACTGTATATACCTTTCTTAAGGTAGATGAAATCTGCGCAAACACGGTTTGGTGTCCAAATCAAAAACACACTTTAAAAGTGGACCGCCGGGCTATGAATATAAATAAGAGCTACGTGTCCATTGGGGTCGAATGTACAATTCAATATGACATGTATATGGGAAAACAGATTCACATATATCTCATCAATGTATTTTCATTTTTCAGGGATCCATGACCGTATCGCTGGCAAATGATGAGTTGACGAATTCCATCGCTAAAGTTTTCAGTGAATTAAAACAGAGGGTTGTCTGGCGATACGTGGGACCTACACCTCGTAACCTTGGCAACAATACGCGGATCTTAAAATGGTTGCCACAAACCGACCTTATCGGTAAGTTCACGTACTGCAATCATTAAATCCTACCTATTTCGCTTTTCAAAAACTGTCTCACTATCTAGAGTAGGCATATGTGTCCTAAGAAGTAGTACCTGTTTTGTGATTGCTATATAATTTCAGAAATACATAAATAACTTTATGTATTTGTTTAATTTACAATTAATCTATTCACGGAGTGTATTCTCTCCGTGACGCCGCCCCTGTATGATCGTGACTTTGTCAGTTATTTTATTTTTCATTTTGAATGAAACCTATTCTAATCGATCAGTAGTAGAGTACGATACAATCAGTTATTGCGTTCAAGTCCTTTTACACTTTCAGCGAACTTCCTCAACCGAACTAGGATTTCCGATGATATCACTGAAGGTGACTTTGACTTCCTCTTGTAGGTAAAGGGGAAAAATAGAACGAAATTGAGACAAAGTCTTTAAATGGTGCCAAGAAAATCATTCTGTGGAATACCACAATTGCTAAAAATGCTTACATAATTTTGGACCACTTCTCTATGGTTTAGTACATTATAAATGTGTTTCGTCATCTGCACGGTTAAGTTATCCCTTCGTGAATGGATACAATTTTGTATATCAATTTATTCAACAATAACTTAATATTGCCTTCACTTTCCAGGAGTTCCAATAATTTCTTTATGCTGCCATTGAGTATTTGTGATATGACAATGGAAGTCAAAACAAGCACACAAACATTAAGAAGGAAAGGGAAAGGAAATGAAGAAGTATAGAAGAAAAAGAAGAAAGAAGAAGGAGGAGTTGAAAAAAGAAGAAGAAGTCGAAGGAGAAGAAGAACAAGAAGACGAAGAAACGAAAAGAAGAATATATCGCTCATGTCTTGAATTGTTTTTGTCTAATGGCACCAAAAGGCGCG
>JZLH01S0596904.1:41421-53966 GCA_001188425.1 Eucidaris tribuloides | reverse complement strand
TACATGAAACAATTCTATATTCGAACAACAAATGTTGGATTTTTAATGTGCCACGGGGGTTAAACAACCATCTTCGTTTTGGGGCTGTTATGTTTTTCATTCTCAACTTTTCGTGTGCTAACCTGCTAACAGATAGATTCTAACTGTTAGTCATTTTGTCCTTGGTCCCATGTACTTGTTTTCGCGTATGTTACTTGTTATTTTTTTTTGTATTCTGACTAATCGAATAATTCGAATAATTCGATTACCTTTCCAGTCAACTAATCGATTATTAAAATCAATATTCGACCCAGGCCTAATTACAATTACTGAATATTGCCAAATTGTTGGGGGGGGGGGGGGGCAATTGGTCATCAGGGTTGTAGCCAGACTTTTTTGAGTGGTGGAAATTTTGCTGCTGCCCAGACCATGCGAGCGGAGAGCAGTGACTTCATGGCTGATGGTCAATTCGCTGCTGAGCAAGTAATATCGTACACGTACGTTTTAAAGTGATAGGCTAACATTGTGGAGCTTCACTTAAAAAAATTGTCAAACTTTGATATCTGAGCTACATAGTAGTGTTCAAATGGACAAGTAAACACCCTAAAATACAAAAGTTTGGAAAGTTACACTGCCAATGGCAAGTTATACATGAATAAACAATAAAACTCGGGGCGAGTTTTATTAACCTAGGTGTACACACAGTAGGTCTATGGGAGGAAATGAGCAAGTGAATCTGGTCAACTTACGATTTTCACTTTTTTTAAAGCACTAAATCATCATTTTGAAATACAATTTTTTCAGGGCTTCATTTTTAGACCTCATCAAAGACACTGGTAGCATGGGGAATCATGCAGCTCAGATTTTTTTAACTGTGGTAAATGTTAGCCAATACGTTTAACAGAAAAGAAGTTATTGGGTAGTGTTCATGACGATTATCTGAGCCTGATGATGTTAGTTTACTTGAAAGTATTCTAATTTTTTAAGCCAGAAAAATCATTGGTAATGAAAAATAGTGCTGGGCGGGAGACTGGTCTTTCACCCGGAGTGCCAGGCGGAAAATTTGGGCAGTGGGCGGCGCTGCCCAGCGTAGCGACAACCCTGCTGGTCTTTTGACAAATGACAATATATCCAGTTTTGCTGAGGAATGGACAGACCTGTGTACTGTTTTAGAAAGAATTTAGGCCTGCTGACTACAGCAGACTCAAGGGATAGGTTTTATTTTCTATTCTTGGAAAATACATGTACCAGTAAGAACTTCCAAAACTAAAACCCCTGTAGTCATTGCTCACATGTACATTTACAGTATGTGGTGACCACCTGATAACACATGTCATATAACACATGTCATGTCACACATCCTGAAATATTTGTTCACCTGTCCAATGATCTTCCAAATTCCCAAGATCTTAGCACAAGATCAAAATCAGGGAGGGAACTTATCTTGATTGATGAACTTCATGAAGACTAATGAGACCCAGTTCATGTGACAGGCTTAAAATTTGGGGATTGTGGATTGCCATTCCTGGCATATTTCTGTGGGAGGAATTTAGGAAATGGTCCTTTTCCCCTTCAAAATTTCCGCTCCCTTCTTATTTCCACATGGTAGTGTTTTGTTTTCTTTGTCAGGTTATAAGGTCATGGCAGAGCGCGATTCCCTACAGACTGTTTAATATTGGATTGCTTGATATTATTAGGGCTTGTAGGAGTGGGTAGATCTGTCTGTGATTGAATTGAATTGGATTGGAGCAGATTGGATTAGCAAATTAAATTATATCCCAGCCAATTGATTTGAGTAATGTGCAAGTTATTTGATAACTTGTGATTTGAAAGTTACTTGGTGGAGGCAGAGGGTGTGGTCCAGACTTGTTTGTAGTCTCTTTAGGAGTCTAGCTGATAGTTTGGGGTTAAAGGTAAATGACATGATTGGGGGTAGTCTTCAACTTGGGCTGAAACTACTCTAGAATCAAGTAAACTATGCAAGGATTTTCCTGTGAAAATCTTGCAGTCACACGTTAACTCATTCTAAAATAAGCAATGTCAATATCACTCGTAGCACGGAAACCCGTTGTGTGGCTCTCTACGGGGCTTATTTTTATCGTCCCCGGATAAAATTAAGATACTCCTATGTTTATGCTTGATTCTCCTTAAGTAAACAAATTACAGACAAATCCTCCCAGGTGGGAGATCCACTCCTGCTAGTGTATAGTTGGTATATATTTCAACTCATTTGGTTCTTGAGGCATTTTCAAGTGTTCCCAATCATGTCACTAACCTTTAAAGTTATACAAATCCTGGTGAATTGGACATGTACATGTACATGTACCTTGCTTAAAATGGCATCATTACTGAGCGAAATTCATTAATTCAAACAGTTTTAATTTGTTATTGGTGTTTTATTTCTTTTTGTAGACTGTAAAATCAACTTGAATCAAGCAACAAAAAGGGTAAAAACATTTTAGAATGGTGTGTGCACGAGTGCAAATAAACATAAAATTACATGGGCAGCACTTTTTTCTTTCAGGGAGGTAAGAAGAAAGCACTACATATTTAAAGGGGCACTTAAGGGGCACATGCAAATACTGTGATGTGCAGACAGTTTTTTTTTTCGGGGGGGGGGAGGGGGAGTCCACTTTCATTGCCATTGCTAATCAATAATGATGTGTAATGATGTAAATGTTTTGTCACCCCCATATAAAATAATTTGGAGGCACATTATATATCTTCCGGACACTTGCTTGACATTGAATGCCATTGTCCTAATGTACATGTAGGCCTGTACATGTCATGTACATATGACAAGGTTCAAAATCTTACCACCATTTGACTGACAAAAGTGTGAAAAAAATATTTAAGGGGGAAAATTACATGTTGAAAAAAGAAGTTAGGTCGTGTGTAGGGTAAAAATAAATGTATTTTCAGTTTTTGAAACCTAGAACCTTGTATCTTTCATACTTTTTGAGGAAAAAAAAATCAGATTTATGGCCATTTTTGGCCAAAAAGGGCCATTTTGGGGTGACAAAATTTTTCACCAGCAACTTTGAAATGGTTGTAGTATTCACAAAATAGGATTAATCTCACCTTTTTTTGTTTATTTTCATTAGTTCCTAGCATATTCTTTCCAGTGAGACTGTATTTGCTGACATACTTTACATGTGGTAACCCAAAGAAATTACCCTTTGCCGTGACAAATGATACCCCCAAAATTCCAAAAAGCCCGTTTTCAGAGTGATGCGCCTTTTGAACCACTATAACATCTGATAGGAAGGGGCTAGAAGGCTGAATTTCTCCTCGTTTTATGCAGAATTTAATTAGCTTCGAGCTTATTAGGATTTGATTTTACTTATAAATTAAAAAACTGGAGAAAAATGCAAAAATGCTACCCCCACCCCAAGGTGTGAAAAAAATCAGGCCATTTGTTACAAAAATTATTTTAGGAAAACCAATCACGCCACAGACCTGAAAATTTTATCAATTATGCTCAATATACTTCCCCATAAGTGATTAGATTTCTGATACAGTAGCCCTCATACTTTTTTCAAAATAATTTTTTTAACAATTTCAATTTCCTGATTTTGGACCCAAATATCAAAAACACACCCTGTACAATCTTCTAAAACTACCCACCTGTTCTTATGAATACATTTGGAATGCCAAAAATGCAATATGCATACATTAGTTGTTGCTGTGTCTGGCAAGCCTCCAGCCAGCTGTCAGGTTGCTAGAGCAACCTTTGTCAGACAGAATGGTATGCATAAAATGTGTATATTTACTATGAAACTGGACTGAAGGCAACATGTGCCCTAGTCTGGCTTCCAGACATTTTCATGTTCATTAACCTGTCTTTATATTGATGAGGAAACTACTATCTTCGGTCACTGCTTTGAATAATACAAGAGTTTTGATTAAAGGCAGAGTGAGTATGTCCGGGGGTAAAACAGTCGGAGAGTGAGTGTACTATGGAGGTCAAAAAAGTTGCATGGTCTAGAACGGAGACTACATATGCCCATTAGCTTCACTACAACATACCCAAACCAAAAAATTATGACATATCTAAAAAACAAAAGCATATTTTGCATTTCTGACTTCAGAAATGAATTCAGCACAAAATTTCAGTCTAGAAAACATAATTTCATTATGAAAACAAAGTTCATATTTTTAGTATTTGGCAGTCAAATGGTGGTAGAATCTTGAACCTTGTCATATGTGTATCTGACTTGTGTATGAAGACAAAGTACAATCACTGATTCGTTGTGGAGCAGCACAGATAACAATAGAAAGTTGTCTACCCCTACAGACCGAAAACAATCAAACAAAATGTAGTAGGGGGCCTACAGTTTAGCCTAACTTTAAGTGCAAGGTGCTTTGTGAACTTGTGTGCCATTTGAAGAAAAAAAAAGGTTAGGCCTACATGTACATGTACATTGTTCAGAATACATGTATCTGGAAAGAGCAGGCTGGTTAGAAAGGGTTGAATGTAACTGATCATAACTAGTAGTGTTGATTTTTGTGTGTGTTACTGACCCATCCTGGCCCTGTCACACATTTCATTACCCCCCCCCAAAAAAACAAACAAACAAAAAAAACATTGACCAAAATGGAATGCTTTTTAGTTTCTGGCAGACCATCAATATATCCTGGAGAAATAAAGTTGGTAGAAATCTGAAACTATTGCTTGTTTTTGCTTGGTAGGACACCTACCCATAGGGATTGTATGATACCCCAGTTATCCTAACTATCCATTACTCATCTCCCCTACCCCAGGCCATGAAACTGTAACACGAGAAATAAGGGAAGAATGAGCATTGGTCAATGGAATGTGTCTGAGGTCGGTGAACCTTGTGGTTAATTATGCTTGACCTTTGTACTGACCCATTTCAGATTTTCAGACAGATTGGCAATATACCCACACTCTCTTTGACCTGACATGAACTTTCTAACTAAGGCAAACTTTTTAAAGCCACTTTATAGTTATGGTCGATCTGACAAATGAATCAGTATTCTTTCATTACGTATGGTATAACATATAAATTTACTATTGTGTTGCCAATTAACAGAAAACAATAACAGACATACCAAATGACATTGTGACTTTTAAATGATGGCCATTTACAGATGTATTGTACTATTACATGTATGTGCATTTTTGAATGCAAAAGGGAAGGGGATGGGGGTAGAGTGCTGTCAATGCCAAAGGGAGGGGATTGGGAGAGGGTGCTACTGCTAACAAGTGACAGTTTTCTCAAAATGGGCAGCATTTCAGAACATGAGATTTTCTGCTACATGTAAACACATCTGTGTGCAATGAACTGTCACGATGAATGATGATGTCACCAAACAGTGTGCAGTTCTCCATACCTTTTAAACTTCAGACAACATGTACAAGTATAAACTGTTTTATTATCTTACTGATTCATTTGTTTGGTAAATCTCATGTACTAAAGTCAAACTTCTGGACGTACTTACTACTAAAATGAAAAAGTTTGGGATTGAGTCATCCAAGGTGATGTATGATTGTACACGTAAGTTAGTTGATGGTTGATGTATAGGTATGGGTGATCTATTACCTACAGTGTGTCAGCTTCTGGATGGGATAACCACAATCAAACACTCAAGACAGAGATTAGAATATATTGGCTGTTTATATGAGTGTCAAGAACTTCTCTAAAATAAGATTTATACCGTCTTGTGGAATGCGTGGATGTCTGAAGTATTGTAAAACTTGATAGTTCTAATAAAAATAAAACTTCAAGAGAAGAGCAGAGAAAGCAGAGATGACTAGAATTATGGTGCATTGAATGAGTGGGATGTATGGGTTGGTGAGGATCCCAGTTCTTGCTGAGGTGGCAATTTTATGCTTTCTCAATAAAAGAAGATTTGTGACTTGGAATAAGAGGGGGTTTGTGAATGAGAGGGGGAGACTAATGAAATTGAATGGAGATGGAAAGGCAGTCTTCACTCTTTAATAGATAACTAGTTACCTCAGTTGTGGGGGCAATGGCATTAATTACATAGATATACAATCATCCAATAGAATTGAAATCTGCACTCTACTAGACAGCCTGTGATGTTCAATGAAGTGAACACTCACGAAAACATTTTGAATATCATGAATTATTTTTCCTCTTAAAAAAGTCATGTTCTGGATTATCTTTCGAAGTTTCGGCACCACATTCCAATCACATTCAAAGTCTACAGAGTTTATTGCAATGATAATGAGTGGGTTAAAAACTTTAGAGATGTCTTGTCTTCTAGATTAGAATTTTGTTTCCTTCATGAAGTGTGTATTCTTTTAACACTGTTCCCAGCCAACTTTGAAATCAGGGAAAACCTGAGAATCACTTACCCTTCTTCCAGTCAGGGAAAAATCAAGAACTTTGAGAAGAGTCAGGGCATTTTGTTTGTCCAGTGGTCTGACTTTCTCCCAGTTTCTCCATAGCCTGGACACAAGGCAAGAAAGAAAAAGGTCAAAATGATAATTCTGGAATTTTAAAGTGATGGCTAACATTGTCGAGCTTCAATTTAAAAAATTGTCAAACTTTGATATCTGAGCTACATAGTAGTGTTCAAATAGACAAATAAACACCCTAGAATACAAAAGTTTGGAAAGTTACACTGCCAATGGCAAGTTATGCATGAATAAACAATTAATAGCCAAGGTGTACACACAGTAAGTCTATGGGAGGAAATGGGCAAGTGAATCTGGTCAACTTACGATTTTCACTTTTTTAAAGCACTAAATAATCATTTTGAAATACAATTTTTTCAGGGCTTCATTTTTAGACCTCATCAAAGACACTGGTAGCATGAGGAATCATGTGGCTCAGATTTTTTAAACTGTGGTAAATGTTAGCCAATACCTTTAACTTCCAGCAGGGGAAATCAAGGAATATTTTGTCCATGAAATGCTTGCTATAAATGCTAGGAACCCTGTTGAAATTCCATCCATATTCCATAATGCAGAAGAATTGTGTCTACGTACTCTTCAAAAGTGCTCCATTGCTGTTTGGAAGCCAAGACAGGATTGAAAAGTACGTAACATACATACTGCGTATTAATTCCTTTTATAAACAAATTTTCGGACTGGGAAAAGGCCTACACGTACACGTACACTGTATTCATGTTGTTATTGTCCATTTATGGCAAATTTACTTTCAAAGCCCACACCCTATCCAATTGAAATAAACATCACTTTTCAAAGAATTGTGAGAATACATGTGATGTGAGAACTGCAGTACATAATGTACATGTAGACTGGTGGTGTGCAATTGTAGAAATACTTTATCAGTGTGTGACATGGATACCTTGCCTTATGCCTGGGGACAGAATTGAGAAAACATGATTGAATTCAGAACCAAATTGGTGGCACAATAGAAAGCACTTGACCCCAAGTGGGGTCACACTTTGATAACATATTGAATTAGGGTGCTAATCATCAATGAAAAAGATACCACACCCCATAAACAGTGATTGGGACTTTTGTAGTACTGGTGTAATGTACCATAGTTTTTTTTTACAGAGGAAGATTTTCCGTCTGAATCAAAAAGTGTATCACACTCAATAAATGATACTCTGTAAACATTCGGAGTCTCTACTTCCCTGTCTTTATAATAAATATGATTACATCGAGCCATTCCTGGCAACGCTTTTAACGGGCATGTAATGGGTCAAAAGCTAGGCCGTATCCCCATCAGGTGCGAATTTAACTGTTACCTCATCATGTTGTCGTTGTCAAGTCCTTGGTCATGAAGCATGTAGCCTACCAGACAGCACTATCCTGAGGTTAAGTGTACTGGTTTACTGGAAGTTTTAGCGAGTCACTATTACTGGCATATAGTTAGTGTTGCACGACTTTACACTTTAGAGAGTCGACTAGCTCGCCGCGCATCAAATCAGGTCGCGACTTCTGACTTTAGTTGACATCGTGTTCACGTCATGAGGTGTGTTCAAGATGGTCGGTGTGGGGGCATGAGTGTCGGCAGCTCGAGTCCGCACGTATAACGGCAAACACATGTATGATAGCATTGCACGATTTATAAGACTGATCCCAAGTACATTTTTGCAGTTCTGTTTGATTTGCGAATCACGAAGAGAGATAGGGGATTCATTCTGCCAGCAAATGGTAGATAAATGATTGTAGTTCTGTTCAATTTTTATGTCTTTGAACTCAGTTTTTAATACAATTAACATGTGATAAATAAAATTGACGTATTTGCGTTTTTCGATAGTCGGAGTCGCGACTCGTGTAGGCGTCGCGACTACGACTTTTCGCAGACATTGTCGTGCAACACCTAATTATAGTCTAGTGTTTCATAGACGGTATTTTTGTGTACAAACAATCTAACTCCATTGGTCTCATAGCTACTACATGTAGTGTTGTAGTCCTGATTCACAGACCAGCGCACTTGCTACTTGACTAGGGCTCAAAGGCGGAGGTTGTTCTGGCAAGCAAGTTCTAATCAATCGCGTAGTCTTAACGCTGGACATACCAGATGATTGCGTAAGGAGATAAAAAGTAAAATAATGCCTGTATAAACAGCTAGTAATGTTGCATCAAACTCAAAGGCCTGCCTGGAGCCCAATTTCTGGTGGCCCTGGTGCCAGTCTGAGGTCCAAGTCACTGTACAACCCTATGGAAAGGTGGTGTCTTGGGAGTCTGGACTGGGCTCAGAATCTGTAGTTTCGGAGCTGTATAGTCAAAATTCCAGACTCACTACATATGTAATGAACGTCTTACAGCCCTTTATGTTTTGCCCCGACTTACGACTTCAAAAATGGCTGTTGCAATTTAGCACTAGTTATAGAATGTATAGTCCTACACAAGTGTTACACTTGGTATAGACAGGCTAGAGGGGGAGATCTGCCATTATTGAATAATAATTTTTGAATGCCAGTAGTGTAGTGTCATTGATTTTGCACTTTGTAATGCTGCTCTGAATAGTCTCCCGATTGTTTATTAAAACATGGTCATGAGTTTGGAGAATCATTACATCGAAAAGAGAAACTTTCTTAGGGGCTTGTTGCCAAACGAGCAAAGAAATGCAAACAATACAAGGTCTGGTCACAAGAAAATGGTTTTCTTAAATTTAGGCATAACTATCATACAGAATGTTCTGTCATACATGATCGAGACATGTATCTACTACCATATTTCAAAAAGGTGTGTATTTTAAAAGAAATTTGTCCAATCTCATTATACGCATTTACACTAATTGACTGGCAAGGTGAAGCCTATCCAAGAATACTGCACTCACCAGAATTGCAAAACTGTACTGTGTATGATGTTAAATTCCACTCATGATCCCAAAAAAGTTTAATCCATGATTCACAAAAAACTTATCAGACACTGTGTTACTTTGCAGAAATGTCATATTTCAAAGTATCATACAGCACACTCACACAAAGTACTTACTCAAACTTAATTTAAACTCTAACATGATATTACAAGAGTATTATGCAAACAGATGATTTTGATATTGGCCATAAAAATGCTGTCAATGATCACAGATATTAAACTCAATTTAGCCGTTCAATGGCAAAAGAAGGTACTGCCAGACACACAAGTGCCATATCTCAGGACAATGAACCACAGATATCAGTTCCTCTATCTTTGTTGGGTAACAGTGGTGTCAATAATATTACATTCATCTAAATATTTGGCAGATCAATCATACAGACAGCTGAAAAGACAACAGTGGATTTCTCCAAACGTGAGACAGGCCTCTAAGGTGGAGCGATATAGCGCTATATCGGATATCGATATTAGGGCGGGTCATATCGATATAATTATCGATAAGTGATTTTTTTCTTCAAATTCTTATCTGAGCATCGCATTCTCCGCGGAGCGAGCCCGAAAAGCTCCGAGTCTTCTGCCAGTAAAACCTAACTAACGATGTGTTAAAAAGCCCTGAATAACTTCGTTACAAAACACATGCAGTTTGTTAATTCCGGTTATTCAATATGATTCCGCCTAAATATTAAATTTTAAAACCTTGAGGAAACATTCACACCTTATAATCCTTAAACACGCCCAGAAAAGGCATAGTTTACTTTGGGCAGCATCGATCATGCCTTTTAAATATGTAAGTTTTTACTTTAACGCTCATTTTCATGTCATATCGATTTCGATTATTCAAACCGAAAATCGGAATCGGTTGACGGCGACATGTGCCGTCAAAAACAACACCACATTCGTTAACAAAGCCTGAATAATTTTGTTCAACAGGTAGTTGGTTTAATAGCGTTATGCATATGCAATTTTCCACCAATTTTTAATTTGTAAAGCCATTTCAACCACATCGCCCAACTTATCTTTCTTAATATCTCAAAAAATCATGGTTAGCAGAAGTACTCATCAATCGATCATTGGCCATGGTCAAGTAATTATTCTCTCAACATTGAGGGCGCCTGACTTGTGAACAGGTCTCCTGAATTTCAAAAAATTTTTTAAAACGGGGTGGTGAGTCCATCCGAGTCGCGGACCTTAGACTGAGAGTATCGGTTGCCTAGACTCCCATCCGGGAGCTTCTCTCGTTTGATCACTTGTCCCAGCAGGACATAGGTAGTGGTGGATCAATGTGTTGCCGTGGCTAAGACTTTCGATATATCAGAATGGATGCTCATGATTGAAGAAGAGTGTCATTCACTACTTTGCGCGAAGAAAAGCGCTATATATCTGGATCACTCAAGTACGTGATGATAAACGAAATTATGTCATCAGGATGTTTAGCTATATATGCATGGTGATTATTGCATTCTTACTTAGCTCTGCACTATGTAGTTCTATTGGCTCACGCGATATCAGCATTTTGTGATCTTGATTAATTCAATATACTCGATCAAGACCATAATAAATGACGAACGTTATAAAACGTAGCGAAACTTATACATCTATTAAAAAGGCCTGATCGACTGCGTTATCATATGAAGATTAACTAAGTACTTTATTTGGAGTGGTCATATATGTCAATGCATATTCATAATGCTATTCTGAATGACTATCCAGGTTTTACAAATTTTAAAAATCTCGGCTCAGTGAATAATTCAATCAAAATTATTAAACTCTGAGTCATAGGATCAATGCTTGGGCATTTGAGTTGTACTAAACATTAACGAAGTTAAATTCCCAGATTGTGCTCTATGAGTTTGAACAACATAACGCATAAGATTAGGCATGGTTTCTTTGCCAAGATTCTCTGAACCAATTATGTTCGATATGTACCAGATATTAATACAACACAAAAAATACGGGGAGCACTTATACTATTACAGCATCATCGATTTATATAGCCTGTCGTGTAGAATGTTCAATTATCGTACAAGGAACAATTCAAACTAAAGGAAAGATTTTTATCGATACTTACTCGGGAGTATAATCAAGACACTAATCGCTCCTCTTAACAGGCTCTGTTTTGTTTATCCACAGGTGCTACAGAAGGCGGTGTGACGAGGAGCGAGAGGCGGTTGAAATCCGTACTGGTCGAGAGTTGAAGGCCATGCCACAAAGAACTACCAACACTACGTCGATTCAGGAGAATGGGTTTCTTAGTAGTGGAATTTGCGTACGAAAAGTAATATGCATAAGAATGTGCATATTTCTATGACATTAAGATACATGTAGCAAGACAGGCAGTGAAAGAAATACAGTATGGATTATTTATTTATTTATTCTTACGTTGTGGGTAGAAAAATTAGCTATTCTTTTTTACATTAGTAAGGATTGTTTTTGTTCGATTTTCTTTTTATGTTTAGAAATTTCCCATCAATCAATAGATCTTCTATGACATGATTTTCATGAAAATTATCATAGTGTATGTGGGATACCATTCCATAACCTATATAATGTATATTACCAACCACAGGGCAGGCTGACGAGTGAGGTCATTAATACTCACATCTTAGAGTGTCCTAGAAAATTCTGATTTAACAACAAAGAAAAAGTCAAGCTTTCTCACTTATACAAATTTGCCCAGTCGCCTGCAGGCCCCCCCCCCCCCGCCAATACACACACAAAAACTTTAAAAATATTTCTCATTCATTCATTTATTTATTTACTTAAATTTATTTCACTTATTTTACTATATATAATAGAAATTATATATTTATCATAGGTAGCGAATCTGGTTCTAATTTATTGTATCTATAGATTTCTTTCTATCACATGCGAGTGTTATTCAAGTTTAGGCAGTACATTTAATTTATCACATGTGAATAACCACTTTTATGTCATCTCTCAGTTCATGTGAATATATACTCTGCATAAATCAACTATTTTCTATCATGATTACACTTATGAGACTTATAATTTCAGCAGAATTATCACCAGAAAAACACATGTAGATTGGTTGATGAAGAGCAGTAGCGAGAGAAGTCACAACTACTTGGAACCCTCATATCAACATTATATAGACATCGAGTAGTAATTTTTCTAGAATGGATTACTTTTATAGAGAGAATCCTTAAAAATGAACTAACAGACACTGTCGGAGCAAAACAATTCTGTCTGACTGTTTTGGCCACTATACAACTCACGAAACAGACGCCCAACCCCTCCCCCCCCCCCATCC
>JZLH01S0596904.1:18282-31877 GCA_001188425.1 Eucidaris tribuloides | reverse complement strand
GTTACTGAAAGGACAGTGCACATGATTAGGAGAAATAAAAAAAGCCCAAGAACCAATGAGTTTAAATACTTGTATATGGCCAGAGTATATATTCAGGGCAGGCTGGAAGGATTTGTCTTGAATGTGCTAACTCGTTGGCTATGGGAACTGGATCTGCCCTGTGGGATTTTCAGAAGCCCAGATTTTCAGAATCTTGGAGGCAACGGGTTAACTTCAGGAGAAACTACCAGTATTGAATCAACCTCTTGCCTTATTGAGAGAATTTGATCTAATAGCTGCACAACAAATGACTCCACGACAGCATTTTCTGATGATACCGTAATTGTACTGTAACAAAGAGGAAATATATGATCATGAATTTTTTACAGCAGAAACTTTGAACAGTGTACTTAATTCTGGGAGCATTGTGTCCTAAACTGTGAACTACTTCCAATCTTGCCATTTCTCTATAAAGATTGTGGCGGGGTACTGGACAGAAAACATACTAGTTAATATTATCAAGGGCAATTCCGGATTGAGTTACGTTACAAAAACTTATTACAAACTTTGCTCACATTTGGCTTTACATGAAAATGCTTTCAATACATTTCGTCTGTTTTTGTACTGTCAATTCTTCGTACGGACTCACCTACTTCACAACATCAAGCAAAATCAATTAGACATGTTTCATGGTACTAACAAGAACTTTAAAATCATGTTTAGTCTACGTTACGTAAAAAGAGTGACATGGAAAAAAAGACAAGTCTTTGTCCTCAAGTCTCCTCACCTGTTTTTCCAACTGACACAAATTGTGGTATTCATGCTCTATTTCGTGCATCTTGCTAAATCATGTTGATATAATATGTATGATAAAAATCTTTTCATTTTAACTACAACAGCAAAAACATGGTTAGTTAACGTTACGAATTAGTTACGTTACTATTTGTCGCATCACACAAATCTTCTCTTTTATTCATGCTGTTCAGATTAGCTATGCATATGTGGGGCTTTATTACTTTCAACACAATGAGAAGAGGCTAGGCATGGAAAAAACCTTGCAGAATAAAGATAGTTTTGATAAAACTGAGATTTAGTCACAACTAGTGCCCACATGTGGATTCATGTATGTTCTGATTTCCTAGAGGTGTGCGTTGAAGATGTCATCAAATTTAGAGTGGCAAATGATCGCTCCCATTGTTTCTCACTGATCATAACGCATTCTAATACAATTAAAATTTAATATTATTCCAGGTAGAGCAATTTAATGTGTGATTTGTCCAGTATTTCACGGAATTGCCCATCAACTGTTTTCAAACCTTCTGTGAACATATGGTATTCTGAAAGTACAAGAGAGATTAGTTCAAAACAACAGAACACTTCGTTTTTGACAATTCCTTTATATAAATTCCCACTGCTGACAAAGTACTAATACAGAAATCAATATGTGGGACAATGTAGGGACAGTGATTTTCCGCGATAATGGAAAACGGACGGAATTTCCGGAAATCACAACTTGAAACGGGAAATGAGTTTTCAAATGGAAAATCACGGAAAACCTCTTTTTTTCTCCAAATTTTTACTTTTTGAAAGGAAAAAACATGAAACTCGGAACAAAAATTAGGAAAAGTTGATACAAAAAGACAAAAACAGTGAGAAAGATTGGTTTCAAGTTTTATGTAAACGGAATTAACATTTTTCTTCATGTATACAAAGTCTATGGTAAAACGGAATTTCCATTTTTCAGACAAGTTGAAACGGAATTCCAGATTTTTGGAACTGGAAAAGGCCTTTTCTTGAAACGGAAAATCACTGTCCCTAACAATGTTAATTGTGACATTGCGACTGGGGGTAATTAGATGGGAACTTCACCTGTTCAAACTGCCAATCCTACAACTATTTATTACATACAGCATACTGTATGAAGTAAATAAGGTCCACATTATAATGCAAATGTAATATACTTTCACCTGGAAAGTTTGAAACCAATGAAATGTGGAATTTTGATGACAGATTTTTCATCATCAACCAGTACTGCAGATCCTCTT
This sequence comes from Eucidaris tribuloides, assembly GCA_001188425.1. Classification (NCBI taxonomy): domain Eukaryota; kingdom Metazoa; phylum Echinodermata; class Echinoidea; order Cidaroida; family Cidaridae; genus Eucidaris; species Eucidaris tribuloides. The sequence goes on along the minus strand of JZLH01S0596904.1, from coordinate 29,853 downwards.
TAACAGTTGATGAGAAATCAAATCTTACAAAATGCTGCATCCCTTATCACAGCCATTATCGCACCCATTATCACACCAATGGGTGTAATCCCAATGTGATTGTGACAGTGGAGGCATCTTCTCTGTACACACTTCAGAGTACAGAGTAAACTAAATGCACCTGGCTGGATTACCCCTCTGTAAAAGATTTGGCTTTGGTCTAGAAATCTGCTGTTGTATTGGAACAACAGCCTCAACAGTTAATCTTTCTGTGGTCAGCTTACCAATGCAATTGTATATAACCAAGGAGGTATGGAGCTAATACCTCCTTGATTTAACTGTGTTCAGAAAACCACCATACATAATGTACAGGTAAAGGTACACACAACAGTGTAAACACTCATTCTGACTCAATACAGGTATTGGCCATTATGTTCTCACACATGTGTGGAACACAGTAGTCATTATGGTTCTCCTGTTAACAGTTAAAGTGTGTGAACAGTAGTAGGGCATAAATCAAAGAACAAAAATATTATGGGCAGGCCACTCATGGGAAGGGTACGATTCTTATACAAGGCAAAAAAATTGCATTTTTGAATTTATGTGAAATGTTTTCAGATTTAATGAATAAATGAACATATTTCTTTGGCTCAGGTATGAAAGTTTGGTTCAAAACATTTTGTTTCTTAAAAAAAAAAAAAAATAAACTTCTTATGTGCTGGATTTTGGAACCCTGTCCCATGCCTTCACACATGAATGAACATTTACTAAGAGGAGAATACAGACAGGTATAAGGGGTAGTATACTGCATTGTAGGCCTACACGCCTTACTTGTATGGGTGGGGGCGGGGACTGCAAGATAATTGTCTCTAGGAACGAATCATTTGTGTTGGTCACACACCAACATTTGTTGGTGTTTCACTGTGTGATTATGTGTTTGGGCTTGAGGACTACATACATACATGTATAGTTCAAGATACTAGGGTCTATGGAGTAAAAGTACACGAGAACCCCGTTATAACAAGGACCTAAAAACCAGAACAATTACATGTACCTTGTTATACTGTAATTTGTATCACTATCAGGTTTCTCATTATGTCAGGGTACAAAAACAAAGAATTAAAAGAGTTGGGACCTGCAAAATCACCTTATTACATGTATGATGGTATTGTTTTATCCCACCTCTTTATAACAGGGTTCCACTGTATTATAAATATCAAAATGAAATTGTCTTCAACAGGTTAAAGTCATTCAGATTTAATACAAAACTGATACACATCTAGTCAGTCACATCCATCTTGAATCACAAGCCGATGCAATAGAGGAAAATGTATGTGCACATATGTGTTGTACACAATGTAGGCCTTCATGTTTGGCAGTGAATGCATCCTTGAATGAAATAATTTGCTCAAATGAGGATATTGACATAGGTCGTAGGCTTACAGCATGTCTACAAATCTACAATTGTTCTCCCACTAGCCATATATTTATTGTGTTTAGAACTGTCGTGCATGTATATTTATGCCCGCAATTCTAACTTGTGGGACACAATTTGTGGTCAATGTCCTCATATACATGTACTTGTAGTATGTGTACTTCTGATGTGTACACTCAGTACGCAGCATTGTGGTAGTTCCTATTCTATCCCCAAACACCTCAAATACACCAATGAATAGGGGCTAGCCAATGAATCATCAGCTCCCCCACTCCAGCTATTGATTGTTCGTTGACCCCAGATTCTCACGGAACCCTCTTCCTGTCGCGATTGGTAGCCGTTCCGACAATGGCGGCGGTGAACGGCGTACAAAGGAACGTGCGGTTCGCTGCATCGGCTGTTCACCAGAATGCAGCGGTGCGGAGAATGGATATCTCAAATCTTTTATTTGCATCTATTGTCCTCATAACTGATCAAAAGAAAACAGGCCCTTTAGCTATGTTAAAGGGAAATAAAAAGATTGAAATTAGTCCTCAATTTACGTCACAATACTTCCAAAATCAAGTATATACTGTCTGTTTTGAGTTTCTGTTGTGAAAATTTTGTCGTTTATGTACATTTCCTTTGTTGTAGAGTTATTAGAAAGTGCTGTGACTGATGGTGAAATTCGTTGTGTAGCTTTCTTTGGGATCAATTTCTGTCATGGCCAGCGATTAATTCAGTACTAGTAAATTAATGCAAGTTTTTCTTCAATAAAACAAATTCAAGACATATCATTCCAGCCCGAGTACATACATGTACACTCTAGCCAGTGTATACATTGGTATATGTTTCATCTCATTTGGTTCCTGAGGCACTTTTGACTTCTCCCAAATCCCAATCATGTCACCTCCCTCTCACCTACACAACTGGTCATTCACATTTTACAGGTCTTTGATAAAAGCATAGGCCTACATGTAATGACTACATTTACTGGTACTGCAGTTCCATATGCTGTGCCTATTTGTAGTAATCACAATTTCAAGATGAAATACATCTTGTAACTCCCGAGGCTGTTACAGAGAAAAAAAAAATCTTCATTTCCGCATCTTTACGATCCCACTGTGGCAAGCGATGGGAAGCGATGGTATTCCGAACCTCAATTCTTGAATTAACATTCTAGTCCCTTTTTGTGCTCAGCATATTTTATAGCCTCAAGCCTTTTCCTTGCTTTGCAAATTATGGGTTATTGGAAGCTGATGATATAGTGATACACACGTACAGTTGCTACCAATGCATTGTATTGGTTGCTACATAAACAAGTTGGTACATGCTACTGTGCTGTTCTTTGTAGTTGTTCTTTTTTATTCAACAAATCTTTACCAGATAGAAATATTTTCACAAAGTCATTCTAAGCAAGGAATGAATAGCCTACAACCCAGCGTGCCAGATCTATTCTTTAGTGTGGTATAAAAGATACCATTTTGTATTTTCTGAGAATTATTCATGTAGTTGTAAGTTATGGTATCATTACGTTAATATTTGATGAATCATTACATTCCAACATGATTATTTTTACTTTTCTCTTACAAATTATCTTGGGCCATTTGATGGAAAATTGGGCAAACCCCAAAATAAGGACAAACCAAAAAACAAATTGGCTCTATCTCAATCATATTACTTTTTACTGTTTTGATTGGCTATGAGTCTTGAGAAGCAATATGGTCACCCTTTCTACCCCTTCCCTAAACTTTACTTCTTCAACACCACCCTGTAGGAGAATCAAGACCCATAAACATGGGCCAATTTATGAATAAATTTAAGTCTTATGAAAAATCATACATTCTTGAATAGTTTTTCCATACCTTTGTGCAAACCATCTGAAATTACACTGATGACTATATTGCTTTTCCAATAAAAATCTATTTTAGATGTAAAATTAACAGAATGAACAAAGTGTAAAATCCCTGTGGTGGAGTGTAATGTCCGTAATGGTACATCTTGAAATCTTGCCCTTTTAATCTCGCCGTGCATAAATTTTTCGATAAATAATTTTCAATTGAATCATATATACTGTGAAGCTTTTATATTCAAGTTTACAGTACTATATCTTTATTTCACAGTAGTAAACTCAAAGTGCCATGAAGAAAAAGAGCAAGAAATTGACGATGAGTGAAACATCCTCATTCCAAGCCTGTCAGTCAGAGCACTTGTCCGACTTCTCTTGTCCTGACAAAAAAGAAAATCACAAACCTTCACCTGGAGTAACTCCACCACTACCTACATTGTTTGGTCCTTCCATTCCCAGAGGTCTGGCAGGGGCATCCACCAAAAAGACCCTCTATTGGTTCTACCCCAGTCTGGGTTGAGTTATCCCTAGGGACAGTGATTTTCCGCGATCGCGGAAAACGGACGGAATTCACGGAAACAGCCTTTCGAAACGGAAAGTGGCTTTTCAAACGTAAAATCACGGAAAACGTATTTTTCCTCAAAATGTTCACATTTCGAAGGGAAAAAACCTCGTAATTTGTAAGTTTTGTAACAGAAATTACAAGAAATTGACCAAAAAAATTGCTCTGAAACGACAACGAAACAGTTAAAAAAACTTGCAACACCATAACCAACCAGGCTGATTGCACAGTGCATCGACATACGACGTAGTAGATGACATACGAAAACAAACACAGCAGGTCTGCAGGAACACACGAGTGAACAGAAAACATCACAGATCACAAAACCAACAAAACACAAAGAACAACCATGATCAACATCAACACAACTATGTCTCAACATCAAATTATACACAACAAACTCACCACACAATCACTACTTTGATGACAACATTTTCGACTTTATTCCAAAATAAATTCATCTTCGATGTAGTTCTACGAACGAAACACTGACCAAATGTGTCTATTACACATACCGGCGCCAGCCGTCTATACCAAAGAACGTCTTATGCGCCGCTAGCGGCTTCGCAGCGCTCTACGATCTTTGGTTCTTATACACAGTACCGGGCCTGGCCTCTGAATGGTGTCATATATTTGCGCAACGTCGGGATAGGCGCACTATGACCTGCGCAAAACCTGTAGGGTGGCGAGTTCACGCAGTCTTTAGCACTGCCGACCATTTACTCGCGCAGTGTGCTTTGCTAGTGCATCATACACAGAGAGATGCACACACAACAGATTTACCAGTCCGCTAATGCAACAACATACAGTACATAGTCGGACTAAGCCAATGTGCGTGGACTAAGCACAAGCGTGAATTCATACGTTGACACGATGGTGGGATAGAAAATTTGTACTAGAATAGTCTGGGGAAAGTATAGAAAAGTGAATATCATATAATCTCTAAACGTAAGCAACCAAACATCCAGTTTAAACGCTAAAACGGTTTTTCAACAGCCTTATACGTATGCATGATTTCGTGCGACAAATTCGTAATTTGTATTGATTTCTATGTAAATGGAATTGTCACTTTTTCATGTATACAAAGTCTATGGGGAAACGGAATTTCCGTTTTTCAAGCACATTGAAACGGAATTTAAGATTTCTGAAACGGAAAAGGGAATTTTTTGAAACGGAAAATCACTGTCCCTATATCCCCTGGTAATAAATGGCCGATTCCATACTTGAACCTCAATTTTCTTGTTGACATACCAAGCAATGACTTGGATGATTGTTGGAGAACACAATTGAGAGACCTAAACATATACAGTTGAAGTACAGTTGTGTACTCTAGGCTAAAAGTTTACCAATTTTGCCCATGTGTTATTTGTAAAGAAAGGTCGGTTTTGGCATAAAGGCATGATTTTGTACAGTGTTTTCTCAGAAATTTTGGCGTCAGTTCATTGTCCAACTGAGAGAAAAGATGTCATGTACAGCTCTTCTTAAATACATGCATGCCTTTCACTTGTAAGGTTTCTGTGGTGTGTGTGTGTGTGTGTGTGTGTGTGTGTGTGTGTGTGTGTGTGTGTGTGTGTGTGTGTGTGTGTGTGTGTGTGTGTGTGTGTGTTGTGTGTGTGTGTGTGTTGTGTTGTTGTGTATGTGTGTGTTGTGTATGTGTGTGTGTGTGTGTGTGTATGTGTGCGTGTGTGTTGTGTTGTTGTATATGTGTATGTGTGTGTGTGTGTGTGTGTGTGTGTGTGTGTATGCATGCATACATGTACATACAGGTAAGTGTTTGTGTCATTTTATAGCCTTCCAGGAAAATATCACACATTGTTCATGCACATGTACATTCATTATTCACTGCGGTTCTGATTATGAGGGGGTGAATGAATGGTTTTATGAGAAAATATGAAGCACTCTAGTTTATAAAATGAATGCTTTTGAAAATTTAAAAACACTCACATTACATATCACTGAAAGATTGATGTTTTGATGACAGTGTAATTGGACATGTGGCTAAATCTCATTTGGGGAGCGGATAATACTGTAATTGTCCAATAAGCGAGTTGTTGGTAGTGATTTGGTTGATGTACCACATCTTTAGTCTAAATCACAGATTTCTGTATAAATTCCAAAATTTATTCAGTAGTCAATTTGAAATTAAGCTAAACGTAGCTCATTCGTCTGCCAAACATGTCGGTACAAAGATGCCCGCGATCAAAGATGCATAGTCTCCAGATACAGTTGTTTTATTTGCTGATTTTGTCCGGAAGATGTGGGGAAATGGTTAGTAATAGGTCTGTTGCATAGACTACCACTTTCACCCCATATCATGCGTGACATTGCTCATTTACCCTTCAATGTCTTCAAACACTCAATTAAGCCATGATGATGTAGCCTTGCACTCGCAATTAGGTGTCTTAATTTTCTGGTTTTCCCCAGGGTTCTGTAACTGTCAAATGCTTTTACAGGCCGGGGTGGTTGATGGGGTCCGTAAGTGTTGTATTTCACACCTGGTTGCCTTGAGACTTTGAGAGGATCAGATTCACAAATTCCATCAAAATTAAAGATCATATATTTCATATCCAGTGAATTTGTTGCACAGTGCACTCCAGTTACAACGAAAACGGTTATAACGAAATTCCTGTTACAGCGAAGTAGAAATTCAGGTCCCAAAATTATAATCCATATATCTTGATATACTTTCACTGTTTGGTTATAACAAAATTTTGATACAACGAAAGTAAACTGCCGGTCCCAAGGACTTCGTTATAATTGGAGTCGCCTGTAGTACTACATGTATCTGTACTATCATGTGTGCATTATCTATTGCTAGACATTTCCATATTTTGTTCTGTAAAGGATCAATTTCACTTCATTACATGTAATTCTGAGCCTAAGGAAGGCTTACTCCTTTGTTTATATCATGATATCATGGAGGTCTCTCTTTATACCTCTATATTTATATTAACAAGTTTATAAATACATGTACATTGCAATGAACAAAACTGTGCACATTGGGTACGTAGGCCTTAAAGGCCTATTATTAAAAAAAACAATGTCCAGATGTACCGGTACTGTGCAAGCTGGCTTGTATATCTTCATTGTACATGCTTGTACTTTTCACCTGTAATCCTTCGATATAAAGTGAATATTGATTACTAATGACCTTAATAAGGAAGATGATTTGAATTCAGACAAGATATTGATCAGTCTGCCAGACAGTGCTTTTCTTGCGGTCATTAAAATTTCCATCAATACTTCTCCAGCTTTTCTATTTCCTGCACCTTGACGTTATGGTGGTTGGATTGTATGAAAGGAGGAATAAATTGGACTTAAATGCTATATTAAATCTAACTTACCTGTATTTAAGTTTGGATGGTACATGTAGTTTTATTCAAAATAATAATCCCTGAATAATATTGAAAGTTTGAAGGCTTTTGCTTAAACTTTATATGCAGTACACTGTGAAATGTTACATGTAGGTTTGAGTCTGGAGTCAGCTGTTTTGTTTAATTTTGGCAATGAAATTTTACCTCAGAACTCTCAACACATGCAGGGACTCCACTTGAGGAGTTATTGAAATGATCAGTAGTGATCCCTTTACGTCAAGTATTTTTTTTGAATTTGGATAATTTTATTGACATCCATTTTTGTTTTCAAAAGTTTTGTCAAATTATACTTATAATGTTAACACCAATATTAACAGACTAGTGTTAAATTTCAGTGAATAAACATTATGCTTCATGTATGCAATTGCCAAACTTGTCTAAATTGAGTGCTATTAGTGAAAAACCATCTAGTTGTCATGTCAGTTAGTGTTAACCATTTGGGAAAAAATGAAATAATACAGCACTAATATGCACCCAGTTACATGTGCTTTTGGATGATATTTGACATGCCGCATGCTGTAGCAACACAAGTACCATACCCACAGCTTGCAAGGTGGGCGCGGTGTTAATTTCTACTGTATACCATGGCACTTCCTTTTGATGTCATGTCCAATAATCACACATGGAAAGTGGCACTGTTGAGAAAGTTTTGTGCATTATATACGTTTCTGAAAGTACATGTACATGTAGGCCTACATGTATGTATCGCTGCATCGATGGATGGACTAAAACCACACAAGAATATGGTGACAAACACGCTCTTGAAATGAGTTGAATGACCAGTGCTTTGTCTCAAGTGGCGCTGTACATTGTACAATGGCAGGTGCAATGTGAAAGGGATAAGGTGTCAAACCAAGAGACACCAAAACAAAAGGTTGCAAATGCTATCCAACATGGTGTTTTGTTTGGTCAGAAGCTGTGGGATGTATTTCAAAGAGTCCATAACATGAAAGCTTTTAAACTGAAATGTACTTTGATATGTACCGTAGGAAACTACTGGTACTTGTAGCTCTTCCACATTATTATGTCGACATTAAAATCAATTATTCGGTACTTAATCATTAAACAGTGCCATACAATTAAGGTCAAGGGTTATGATTCAGAGAGCAGCTTGGGGGTTTGAGAAGTATTTTGTGAATGAGTCACACATCACTTGTGAAGATTCTTTTGTCTTTGAATCCAGACATGTTAGCCATAAACATATTTTTAGGGTTTTCGTTGCATTCCTGTGGATGCGCTGTATGGTTTGTGTGGTGTGTGGAAGGCGAACCACTATCAAAATTCTGAACATGAGTACTTTGTGATTTTGCTATAACATACAGTTCCCATAGACCTTAGAGTGAGCATAGTTGAGATTAGTCCTGAACAATAGTTAAAATTTACAGTTAATACATGTAATGTGTACCATGGCAGGAGGTTGAAAAATAGACAATCTACATGTGCAAATACATGTTAGTTGGCCTTAAAAGATCCATTTAAAATTCTTTTAAAGAAAAACAAAACAAAACAGGCAAATGAAACGTAATAATTCTGTAATAGACTTTGCATGCACAGTTGCAATATGAGGGTTCATGAAAACTGCGAGTATGCAAAATGCATACAAATATCCAACAATGAATTCACAAAAATAATTTGATTGCTTTCTCTGTCTGCTGAAAAATGTCAACTGAGCTAGAGAGCTCTTCAAATATAGTTGTTGACATTTGAATGCCAGTGAACCATTTTGAAGAATTAAACTCGAGCAAAGTTACAACGTTGACATGTGATATTCAGTTGTGTGGTGTGTGTACTCTGTTGGGGTTAGCACGTAATTAACTGGTTCGTTATTTGCACTGTGAGTACTTATCAGGAATCAGTGTCTCCAAAACTGTGATAATTGAGCTCTTAAAACTAATTTACTGCTTGGGTCATACATCACTTTTCTAGTCATGTTGAAAACCTGTTTGCAAGCTTGTTTTGCTTGGTCAAAGACAGAGCAGATTACCTGTTATACAAAGTGAATGTTAGTATTCACCAGTAGAATACCTTTAAAAGACAATTTGATTTTGGTAAAACACTTAGGGGCCTATTTTCCATAGACCCAAGCTCGAGTTGAGAGGTATTGTGGGACTAGTCTTTTTAGGGTTAATTGATGGTTTTGTCCTCTGGATATCTCCTGAAACAGTGTTTGAAATTGGATCTCACTACATGTAATTTACATGTAGCTCCTTAACACATTTAGTCATAGCAAAACAAGGTGTAACGTTTGTGAATATAAGAATAACCTTTTGCATGGATTACAGACAATAACGTGAAACCAGATACAAAATACACAGACAATAACATAAAAAATCACAAAATTTGCTGGTAGGGGATTTAAGATTTATGACAGTGAAGAAAGAGTCATTTCAGCTGTGACATAGTTCTAAAAAAACATGCTCTGTGTTGTATGAAACTCTGTGGTTACCCTTGTACTTGATTTATTGCCAGCTATGAAAGTTCATCTTCTGAATATGACAAAGGTGACTTCTGCTTTCATGCCTCTTTGTTTTATTTTGGAGTAAAAATCATTAAAAGTGGAATTATATGACAAAGGAGAAGGGTTGTCAGTTGTGGTTTGTGTGGCCATGCCACAAGTATGACTCTGCTCTTATGCATTTTGAATGAGAGGAAGGATTTTGAGAAAACATAATCTTTCTGAAAAGCTGAGCTAATCTGTGTCATTAACTCATTAGGCATAGTGAATGGATATTGGATTTTGTGGGCAGGAACTTTGAGACATTATAAATCCTCTTAATCCGATTAAGAGTGACAGCCAGAGATTGGGGCTGGGCGGTCCATAAATCTGGACAGTAGAGGTGACCCAAGATAGCGATCTTGAAATACCGCAGCAAAAACGATAGCGGGTACACACTGATTGACTTCCGTGGAGCATGCCTGCCGTGTTGATGCGTCTAGACGCCAACCTGAAAATGAGTTCGTTTGACTCATGCTTATTGCGGACATAATTTGATAGATTGAAAGCGAAGGTCTCGAGGGTTGTGTAAATGCGTGTGCGTAGACGGCTAGGTGTGGGCCGTTACCACTGCGAACGGGGATGTTAGTTCAATTGACCTAATAATCGCCTATTGTATATTTTCTGCATATTTACGGGTCCTACTCCTTATTCACATAAAGTGCTACTTTTGATAAAGTCATGATCGGTTTATTTAGTTTGGTACATGTAAGGTCGGGAACAGAGGTTATTCATGAAAGCCCTTACTTTTGACGTGGAGGCCAAATTTTTTGACCTTGATTGGTGACCTTGAGTTTGTAACGTTTTTGGCAAAATTAGGTGTAATTATGCCTTCTTTAAAAGAGTTGTAACTTTAGCTTTTAGTTTTTTATTCACGTGCCAATTTTCATGTGTATTGATCAAAATTATTGGATTATAAGTAAAGTTTCCGTCTACTTATACCTATTTGTTTGAGTGTACCTGGAACAATCTAACAAGCCCCTAAACTCGGCATTAACTGTGGTTTATACGCGTCGCAAAATTATGCGTTTCTCGCCTCGCTTCGTCAGAAGATGCCGTTATTGGGATGAGAAACCAGATTGTCATTATCGTTAATAACGTTTGATTTTCATGTATTTCAAGGTCATGGACAAGGTCACCGGAAGGTCATTTCAAGGTCATTTCATGTCGGTTTTAATTTCTTATTTGTGCTCGATTTCGTTTATTGTACAAGATATTTTTTATGCATAGTGTGTTGGGCGACGTTTTTAAGTGTACATTTATTGGTTACCATTATACTACGAGTCTGAGAACTTACAATGAATGTAACTGCCAGTACCTACATCAATACTTCAAAGTATTTTTAATGATTACAATGTTACAAGACACAACAAATACAAAATTTTGTGAATGAGATTCAAATTGAGGGCGTAGTATGGAACGGGCTTCAAAGTTCACCGACGTATGAATATGACCTATGCTCCGCATTGACTCAAAGTTTATTCCGGAGTGAAGCCTGGGGCATGTGCCCCATTCTGAGCGTTTTTCTCATGCCTGACCAGATTACTTTTATGTTTTAATTATAAGTTCTGTGTCAAATATCATGAAATGGGGCTTCAGTTTGATGGAGTCTAAATTTTGACTTGAGTTTGAAGCTTTAATGAGCAAATGGCTATATTTGTTAACCCGCTCCAAAAAAAAGAAAACTTTTGTGCTTGTCTATTACTGCGATTTTACCATGAACGACATTAAGTCTGGAAATTCTTTTCTGTGTCCCGACTTCGTACTTTTTATTGTTACTGGAACAAGTCACTAGCGTCACTTAATCGATAAGATCATATTGATAACTGAGAAATGTGGTAAGTCATGAAATCGCTAAAGATAACTTTGATTGCGTGAATATCTTTACTCTTATTGATT